>JAJPUD010027920.1:0-11079 GCA_023553655.1 Myrmecobius fasciatus
TTGAGACTAACAATTTGATTTTCCTCTTTCCTTTTTCTTATCAAATTAACTAAAGGCTTATCTATTTTGTTAGTTTATTTCATAGAACCAACTCCTAGTTTTATTTATTAATGCAATAGTTTCCTTATTTTCAATTTTATTAATTTCTCCTTTTACTTTTAGAATTTCCAATTTGGCATTTAATTGAGGGTTTTTAATTTGTTCTTTTTCTAGTTTTTTTAATAATAAGCCCAATTCCTTGATCTTTTCTTTCTCTATTTTATGCAAGTAAGCATCTAGAGGTATAAAATTGCCCCTTATAACCGCTTTAGCCGTATCCCACAAATTTTGGTATGTTGTCTCCTTATTGTCATTTTCCTGGATGAAATTATTGATTGTGTCTATGACTTGCTCTTTCACCCATTCATTCTTCAGGATTAGATTATTTAATTTCCAATTAACTTTTGGTTTATTTTCTCCTGGCCTTATATTGCATGTGATTTTTATTGCATCATGATCTGAAAAGGATGCATTTACTATTTCTGCCTTTCTGCATTTGATTTTGAGGTTTTTATGCCCTAACACATGCTCACTTTTTGTATAGGTTCCATGGACTGCTGAGAAAAAAGCAAACTCCCTATTGTCTCCATTCAACTTTCTCCATAGATCTATCATACCTAACTTTTCTAACAATTGGTTTATCTCCCTAGTTTCTTTCTTGTTTATTTTGTGGTTTGATTTATCTAATTCTGACAGAGCAAGGTTGAGATCCCCCACTAGTATAGTTTGGCTGTCTATTTCTTCTTGCATCTCTCTTAATTTCTCCCCTAGGAATTTGGATGCTATTGCACTTGGTGCATATATATTTAGTATAGATATTGCTACATTATCTATGGTACCCTTTAATAAAATATAGTTTCCTTCCTTATCTCTTTTGATTAGATCTATCTTGGCTTTTACTTGATCTGAGATAAGGATTGCTACCCCTGTTTTTTTTTGTTCCCCTGAAGCATAATAGGTCCTGCTCCAGCCTTTTACCTTCATCCTATATGTGTCACAATGTTTTAGATGTGTTTCTTGTAGACAACATATTGTGGGATTCTGGTTTTTAATCCAGTCTGATATCTGCTTCCGCTTTATGGGAGAGTTCATCCCATTCACATTCACAGATAGAATAACTAATTCTTTATTTCCTGCCATCTTATTTACCCAAGTTATGGTTTCCCCTTTCCTTTCCCCTTTCTTCCTTCCCCCCTCCTCAGTACTTTGCTTTTGATGACCCCCTCCCCCGAACAATACTCCACCCTTTAGATCCCTTTCCCCTGTTTTTACTCCTTTCCCCTGATTCTTCTATTTTCCCTTCTATTAGTTTATCCCTTTCTTTTCCTCCTTTCCCTCCCACTTCCCTCCAGCAACAGACAAGTTTCTATGTGAAATCAAGTGTCTGATATACACTTTTAGAGCCCAACCTGATGAGATAAGATTTACACAATGCTTATCTCCCTCCCCTCTTTCTCTCAATCATATTAGGTTTTCTTTGCCTCTTCAAGATATTTTACCTTGTTTTTACCTCCTTTTTTTAAGATCTTATTTTACCACTTTTCCCCTCTTTTCCCCAGTATGACAACCTTTCCCCCTCTAGTTATCTTTTTCATGTTATCAAAGTAATATCTAGTTAATTATACCCCCAAACTTTAAGCATCCCCCTAGTAGAAATAAAGTTCTCAAGAGTCCTTTCCTTTTTACCTTTTTATGCATCTCTTGAGTTCTGTGTTTGGAGGTAGAATTTTTTGTTCAGATCTGGTCTTTTAATTAGATGAAATTCACCTATATCATTGAATGACCATCTTCTTCCCTGGAGGATAATGCTCATTCTAGCTGGATAGGATATTCTTGGCTGTAATCCAAGTTCCTTTGCCCTTCAAAATATCTGGTTCCAGGCCCTTCAATCCTTCAATGTGGAGGCTGACAGATCCTGTGTGATTCTAATTATTGATCCTCGGTATTTGAAATGTTTCTTTCTAGCTGCTAGCAGCATCTTTTCCTTGGTGCTATAGTCCTGAAATTTAGCCACTATATTCCTTGGGGTTTTAATTTTGGGGTCTCTTTCAGGAGGTGATCGGTGAATTCTTTCAATGGTGATTTTGCCCTTTGATTCTACAATATCAGGGCAGTTTTCTTTCAGGATTTCCTGGAAGATAGTGTTTAGATTCTTTTTTTTCATCATGGCTTTCAGGAAGTCCAATAATCCTTAGATTGTCTCTCCTAGATCTGTTTTCCAAGTCAGTTGTTTTTCCTAGGAGATATTTCATATTTTCTTCTAATTTTTCATTTTTTTGGTTTTGTTTGACTGATTCTTGAAGTCTTATTGAATCATTCACTTGCATTTGTTCAATTATTATTTTTAAAGTGTTGTTTTCTTCAGTTACCTTTTTAAGCTCATTTGTAACTGGCCAATTGAATTTTTTTGTTCATTGCACTCTTTTTCCACTTCACTAATTTTATTTTTCAATAGATTGGTGTCTTTTTCATATCTCTTTTGTAGGGCATCATATCCTTCTTACAAGATATAGTATCCTTCTTGCACTAATTTCAATTTATTTTCCCATTTATCCTCCAGCTCTTTTATTAGGTTCTTTAAGCAATCTTCCAGAAAGGCCTTTTGAAAAGGGGACCAGTGATGGTCCTTGCTGATTTCCTCTTGAGTTTTGTCTAAAGGTACCTCTGGATCTGGGGTCTTCTCTTCTTTTTCTTTATAAAAACTGTCTATGGTGAGAGCTCTCTTTTGCCTCTTCATTTTTTTTTTTAGACAGCGTGGATATCTCTTTAAGGTAGGGAAAAAAAAAAAAAAAACGGCGGCTGAAACGGCCAGGTGAAGATTTTGTGCTGGGGCGCTTCGGGGAATTAATTTAAGGTGCTGGGCCGGTGGGGCCTAGGACTAGGTCCGAATTACTCCTTAAACAAGGCAAGTCTGCCAGAACACCTGCCCCCAATCAGGGCACAGTGTCCTGAGTGCCTCAGATAAACTCCAGGTGTTTGGAATTTGGAGTTTGAAGTTTGGAGTTTTTTGCTAGTCTGAGCTGAGCTGAGCTGAGTCCCACCCTCACTTCCGGCCTCCACCAGAGTTCTCTGACACCGGAGTCCTTTGTTTATCCCTCTGTCCGAGCTAGACAAACCTGATGTGAAGTTTTTCAGAGATATCTGCAAGCAGTATCCAAATATTTCCTGATTCATTGACTTGAAGATCAGTTCAGAGGCTTATTTTATTGTTGATTTGAAAGAAGTTCGGAGGAGGACGCAGAGAGTCAACTTTTCACTCCGCCATCTTGGCTCCGCCCTCAAGCTATTTCAGCATTTGCTTTTTTTTTTAAAAGTTTTGAGTTTTAAATTCCATCCCTCCATCCATACACCTTTCTTCCCCTGCCGCTAGCAATGGTAAACAATCAGATAAAGGTTATATAGGTGTAAATCAGGTAAAACATTTCCATATTAGTCATTTTATATGAGAAAACTCAAAGGAAAAAGAAAGTGAAAAACAACTTGCTTCAGTCTATATTCAAGTGATAATAGTTCTTATTGGGGAGGCAGATAGTATGCTTCATCATTAGTCCTTTAGGATTATCTTGGATCATTTGGTGACCTTGCCTAGGCTGGAAATCTAGACATCTAGGCAAATCCCTAAAGAAATTCCCAGATAATGAGAATTTTTAAGGTCTTTTGTACTTTTTCCAAACCAGGTATTTATCATTATTATTGTCTTAAAGAAAAATGTATCTAAGTAAATATTTAAGAAAGTTCTTTTGAAACTAAGGCCAAAACTCCCTAGTAAGTGATAGTTCAAATTCATAAATTGCAGCATTCTAGGCAAAAGAGAAGCTAATTTCTTGGTGATACAAAGTCATCATACTCTAGGTTAAATGAACAATAATACATTTTTTATAAGATAATTATCTAAAATCACAGTTGAACAAAATGACAGTGCAAGAAAAATAGAATCATAATATTAATATTAAATAATATCATGGACTAAAAGCATGAAACAAAATTCAGTCAAATTACATTAATTTGCTTGGGTAAATTATCATAGAAAAACCCTTTCATTCATCTATTTTGGTATTCTATAGTAATTGCTTTCAGAGACTAGTTTAGAGTACTTATAATGCAATTTTTTTTTATAATCACAGAGTTCACCAAGTACCATTCAAAACATAAATTAATCATGTTGTGAACAATAGTTTTGCCTAAATGATTTATTTTTGTTGTCCAGTCATTTTTCAGATGTGTTCAACTCTTTGTGATTCCATTAGAGGCTTTCTTGGTCTTTTTCATCAACTTTATTAATCTAGTGGTTATGAGGTGGTATCTCGGAATCATTTTAATTCAATATTCTCTGATCATTAGTTAATTAGAACATTTTTATATGTCTATTGATCATTTTAATGTCTTCCTTTGAAAACTGTCTATTCATATCTGTGGGTGATTTATTAATTGGAGAATAGCTTCCATTTTTATAATTTAATTCAACTCACTATACATATATTACAAAAATGAAACATATTTCAGAGAAATTTACGCTAATACTTTCCCACAGTTTCCTGCTTTTCTTCTAATTTTAGCTTCATTTGTATCATTTATGCAAAAATCTTCTTAGTTTTATGTAATCATACTTATCCATTTTATCATCTGTGATTCTCACTATATTTTATTTAATCATGCATGAGCTCTTAGAACTGACTCCCATTGCTCTAACAAGTAATTTCTTCTACATTCCTCTAATTAACTTATGATTTCAAACTTTATGTCTAAATCATATATTCATTTGGAATTTATCTTGGTACATGGAGTGAGATGATGTTCTATGTCTAGTGTATTTTACATTTTCTAGTTTAGACTGTTCTCTAGTTTTCCCCAAAGTTTTTATTTTTAACTAAATAGTGAGCTCTTGCTCCCAAAGCAGAGATCTTTGGATTTATTAACCACCAAGTTACTATGTTGATGTGTTTCCTTATCTTTGCACCTAAACTATTCCTCTGATAAACCTCTTTATTTCCTATCCAATATAAATTGTTTTGACAATTATTGCTTTGCCATGTAGCTTGAAATCACAGACTCCTAAGCATCTTTCCTTCACATTATTTTCATTGATTGCCTTGATATTCTAGATCTTTTGTTCCTCTCAATTAATTTTATTCTTTTTATATTTCTTCAATTTTAGTCCTTTGAAAGATTGGTATGACATTGAATTAAAAATAATTTTAATAATATTGCCATTTTAATGATATTGACTATGATCAACAAATGTTTCTCCAATTATTTAGATGTTTTTATTTATGTAAAAAGCGTTGTGTTTTTATCTTCATATAGTTCCTGTATATGTATTGGCAGGTAGACTAACAAGTATTTTATGATATTATAATTGTTATAAATGCAATTTCTCTATCTCTTCCTGATGAATTTTATGAATAATATACAGAAATGTTGATGATTTGTGTGGATTTATTTTATATTCTAAATTTTGGTGAATTTGTTCATTGTTTCAATTAGTTTTCTGGTTGACTCTCTAGGATTATCTAAGTAAGTCACCATCTGGAAAAAAAAATGACAGTTTTGTTTTCTCTTTGCCTATGCTTATTTCTTTAATATCTTTTTTTGCCTTATTCTTGTAGCTAACATTCTTAATACAATATTTAATAGTTATGATGATAATGGGTACCTTTTTTAAACTCATAATCTAACTGGAAAGTCCTCTGCTTTGTTTTCATTATAAAAAAAGGCTGGATTTTGGTTTTAGAGATATATTACTTACCATTTTAAGAAAACGGTTATTCCTGTTTTAGTGTGTCTTTAAGAAAACTGGAACAAGTGTATTTTGTGAAAACATTTTTCTATATCTGTTAACATAATCAGATGAATTAAAAATCATTATTTATATAGTTAATTACACTTATTATTTTCCTAATATTGAACCAGGATTACTTCCCTGGTAAAAATCCAGGTTGGTCTTAGCGTATAATCTTTGTAATATATTGCTATAATTTTCTTCCTAGTATTTAATTTAATTTTTTTGCATTAATATTTAATAGGAAAAGTGATGTGCAGTTTTCTTTTCTATTTTCACTCTCTCTGGTTTAGGTATGGATTCCATATTTGTATCACAGAAGGAGTTTGATAGAATTCTGTCTTAACCCATTTTTCTAAAGAGCTTGTGTAATATTAATTGTACTTTAACTGTTTCAAATAATTCACTTGTAGATCTATCTGGTTCTGTTTTTATCCCCTAGGAAGGTAATTTATGAATCCTTCAATTTCTTTTTCTATTATATGGTTATTTAAATATTCTGTTTTTTGTTCTGCTAATTTGAACAATGTTTTTTTTTAAACAGACATGCATTTAATTTGTATTGTTAGTTTTGGCATATAGTTGTTCCAAATAGTTTCTAAAATTTATTTCTTCTCTGATTATGAATTAACTCGCTTCTTTTATATCTGATAGTGGTAATTTGCCTTTTTTTCTTTCAAAATAAATTAGCCAAAGCCTTATATATTTTACTGTCCTTCCCCTAAAATCCCTTCTCTTAGTTTTATTTATTCATCCAATACCAATTCTTTTAACATTTGATTTTGTCAGTATGTCCTTTGGCTTTTCAAGATTTCTATTTTGATATTTAATTGGATTTTTAAATTAATTGGCTTTCTAACTTTTTGTTGTTGATGTATGCCCAATTCTTTGACTTGCTCTACTCTCTTTTATTTAATTTAAATGCTTAGAGATGCAAAATTTCTTCTAAATATGGGTATAGTTCATTCCATTCATGTTTATAATTATTACAACTATGTATTTCTCTACATAGTATTTTCTTATACATCTCCTCTTTTTAACTATGGCATTTTTAAGAGTTTGTTTCACATCTGACTACTACCTCCCTTAATCTACTTTACTTTTTATTCTTCTAATATGGAAGTATGTTTTGCATGATTTCAAATGTGTAATCTACATCAAATTGTTTATCTTCTCAAGGAGAAGAGAAAGGAGGAAGAGAGAAAATTTGGAATTCAAAAATTTTAAAAAAAAGAATGTTAAAAATTGTTTTTACATGTATTTGAGAAAAATAAAAACTTTTTTAAAAAAGGAAGCCAACTATGTTAGGTACCTGAATTTCCTCTTACTCTCTTCTTAACATGCTACAACCAAATTTGCTCTCTCCATAGTTACTGATCTTCTCTTAATTGCTGTTTTTTAATTCTCACTCTTCTTGATCTTTCTGCAATCTTTGACACTATTGGTCATTCTTTCTTAATATTTCTTCCTCTCTGGGTTTTTGTTGTATTATTCTTGTCTGGCTCTCCTATCTTTCTGATAGGATCTCAGTGTCCTTGCTGAATCCTTATCCATATCATAGCTATTAAACATGAGTACCCAGCCTCTATCTTGAACCCTCTTCTCTTCTGCTAAACTACTTCACTTGGTGATCTCATAAGCTCCCATCAATTTAATTATCCTCTGATATTTGATTTTCAAATCTTCTTAAACAGCACTAACCTCTTTGCTCTTTGTTTTTTTTTCTTTTTTTCTTTTCTTTTTTTCTTTGCTGACCTACAGCCTTACATGTCTAACAGTAATTCAGACATCTCAAAGAATTGGATGTCCAGTATATCTATAGTATATCTTAAACTCAAAAAAACTGAACTCATCTTTCTTCCAAAAGTTTCCTTATTTCTAAATTTCCTTACTACTTTTGAGGACATCATCATTCTCCTAATCCCCCAGGCTCATCACCTAGGTATCATCTTTAACTCTTCACTATCTCTCATCCCTCAAATTCAATCTGCTGCCATGGCCTATCAATTTTATCTTTTCAGCATCTCTTCTTCCTTCTCTCCTCTGAAACATTCACCACACTAGACCTTCATCAACTCATGAACTATTGCAATAATCTGCTGGTTGATGTGTCTGTCACAAGTCTTTACCCACTTTAGATTATCTTCCAATCAGCTGTCAAAGTGAATTTCCTAAAAGGCCAGTCCAATCAATTTATCTGCATATTCAATAAACTCCAATGGTTCACTAAGATTAAATATAAAAAATTTTGGTATTCAAAACCCTTCATATTCCCTACTCTCACCACATTTTTCTATTTTTCTGTCACTTTATAAACCCACATGTACTCTTTGGTCCAGTGACACTGGGCTCCTTGCTATTCCACAAATAGCACACTCTGTCTTTTGGCTCCAGGCATTTTCTCTGACTGTAATCCAAGTCTGAAATATTCTCTTTCATCTTCTCTACCTCCTGGCTTTCTTGGCTTCCTTAAAAGGAATCTCACTTTCTACAGGAATTCTTTTCTAATACCTCTTAACTCTAATGCTTTCTCTCTGTTGATAATTCTGGATGTAGTTTATTTGCACATAATTATTTGCATGTCGTTTTCTAATTTTTCCTTTCTTTATGTCACTAGCATTTAGTAGGTACTTAATAAATACTTTTTGATTAACTGAATGAAAGACAGAAGCTTTGTGATTTAAAACAGAGCTTTGCTACTTAAAGTTGCCATAACTTTGAACAAATCACTTTAACTCCTTGTGCTCCACTTCCTTTATCTATAAAATGTGGGTGCTATCTTTCAATATTGATGAAGTCTTTCCTAGGAACTTCTTTTTTTTTTTTTTATCTCTTTCCCTAAGCTAACATAAATGGAGGCATCTCAAAGGTAGCGAGTGTAAAAGAGCCTAATTTGGTCCTAGGTTAGTTATTAGTACAACTGAATGAAAACAATGGTTAAAAGAATGTTGCATTTAAAAATGAGAGTTGATTTCCTCAGATTGGGTGGGAAGCTAGGCCATTGTTTTTTCTTCTTACCTCATTGACAATATTTACATGGAAAGAAATTTTTTTCAGCATTCTCCTGATCTTACTGGAAAGATATGATCAAAAATGCTGTGTACAATGAGATCAGCATGAAACAGTGAAAAGAACAGTTATTAGACCAACTGGTTGAAAGCAGGAAGTGGTGACAGGTGCAGGGGTTGAAATGGATTCAGGTATAGGAAACTACTGTTTGTAAGGGTAAAATTTTACATTGTAGAATCTTTAGGGCATATAGTGCCAAATCAAGAGATTCTAATCTATTTTCCTGATTCTTTCAATAAATATTGTAAAACAAATATTTTAACAAATATTGTGAAATGCAGTCATTGTGTGTAGGAAATTGTCTGAATATTAGATAGTGCCATTAAAGTATTTCTTCTAGTTTTATGGACAGGGATTGTCTTGTCAAGACAAGTGAGAAAGTTCCCTCAAAATACCCCATGAACTAATTGGGGGCAGAGCCAAGATGGCGGAATGAAAAGGTGACTCTCAGCCTCTCCTCCGATCTTCTCTCAAATCAACAATAAAATAAGCCTCTGAACTGATCTTCAAGTCAACGAACTCAGAAATATTTGGACACTTTTCTGAAGAACTTCATATCAGGTTTGTCTAACTCAGACAGAGAGATAAATAGAGGACTCCTGTGTAGGCCGGAAGTGAGGGTGGGACTCAGCTCAGCTCATCTTGGCAGAAATTCCAAACTCCAAACTCCAAATTCCAAACACCTGGAGTTTATCTGAGGCACTCTGGACACTCTGCCCTGATTGGGGGCAGGTGTTCTGGCAGACTTGCCTTGTTTAAGGAGTAATTCGGCCTTAGTCCTAGCCCCCACCAGCCCAGCACCTTAAGTTAATTCGCCGAAGTGCACCAGGACATAGAACTTCAGCCGCCTTTCAGCTGCCATTTCCCCCCCTACCTTAAAGAGATATCCACGCTGTCTAAAAACAAATGAAGAAACAAAAGAGAGCTCTCACCATAGACAGCTTTTATCAAGACAAAGAAGCCATGACCCAGATCCTGAGGTTCCTTTAGACAAAATACCAGAAGAAGGTATTAAAGACCATCACAGGTCACTTTTTCAAAAGGTCTTTCTGGAAGATTGCATAAAGAACCTCAAAAGAGAGCTGGAGGATAAATGGGAAAATAAACTGAAATCAGTGCAAGAAGGATATGATGCCCTGCAAAAGAGATATGAAAAAGACACCAATTTATTGAAAAATAAAATTAGTGAAATGGAAAAAGACAAGAATGCACTGAAAAGTAAAATTAGTGAAGTGGAAAAAGAGTGCAATGAACAAAAAAATTCAATTGGCCGTTACAAAAGGAGCTTAAAAAGGTAACTGAAGAAACAACACTTTAAAAATAAGAATGGAACAAATGCAAGTGAATGACTCAATAACACTTCAAGAATCAGTCAAACAAAAACAAAAAAATTAAAAATTAAAAGAAAATATGAAATATCTCCTAGGAAAAACAACTGACTTGGAAAATACATCTAGGAGAGACAATCTAAGGATTATTGGACTTCCTGAAAGCCATGATGAAAAAAAGAATCTAAACACTGTCTTCCAGGAAATCCTGAAAGAAAACTGCCCTGAGATTGTAGAATCAAAAGGCAAAATCACCATTGAAAGACTTCACCGATCACCTCCTGAAAGAGACCCCAAAATTAAAACCCCAAGGAATATCGTGGCTAAATTTCAGGAATATAGCACCAAGGAACAGATTCTGCTAGCAGCTAGAAAGAAACATTTCAAATACCGAGGATCAATAATTAGAATCACACAGGATCTGTCAGCCTCCACATTGAAGGATCATAGGGCCTGGAACTAGATATTCTGAAGGGCAAAGGAACTTGGATTACAGCCAAGAATAACTTATCCAGCTAGAATGAGCATTATGCTCCAGGGAAGGAGATGGTCATTCAATGATATAGGTGAATTTCACCAATTTCTAATGAAAAGACCGGATCTGAACAAAAAATTCGACATCCAAAAACAGAACTCAAGAGATTCATAAAAAGGTAAAAAGGAAAGGACTCCTGAGAACTTTATTTTTACTAGGGGGATACTTAAAGTTTGGGGGTATAATTAGCTAGATATTACTTTGATAATATGAAAAAGAGAACTAGAGGGGGAAAGGTTGTCATACTGGGGAAAAGAGGGAAAGAGTGGTAAAATAAGATCTAAAAAAAAGGAGGTAAAAACAAGGTAAAATCACTTGAAGAGGCAAAG
>JAJPUD010027922.1:792-15113 GCA_023553655.1 Myrmecobius fasciatus
TAGTTTGTATAGTTTCTGACTTTTTCTTGGCAGATAGATTCCCAAATATTTTATCCTATCATCTGTTATTTGAAATGGAATTTCTTTTTGTATCTCTTGCTGCTGAATTTTGTGGGTAATGTATAAAAATGCTGATGATTTATGTGAATTTATTTTAAATCCTGCAACTTTGCTAAAGTTGTGAATTGTTTCTAGTAGTTTTTTTTTTTAGTTGAGTCTCTAGGGTTCTCTAAGTATACCATCATGTCATCTGCAAAGAGTGATAATTTGGTTTCTTCATTTCCTACTCCAATTCCTTTTATCTCTTCTCTTTTTCTGCTCTTATTGCCAAAGCTAACATTTCTAATACAATATTAAATAGTAATGGTGACAGTAGGCAGCCTTGTTTCACTCCTGATCTTATTGGGAATAGTTCTAGTTTGTAAGAGTGTCCTAATGTAAATTAGATTCATAATGACTCCAAATTTTTCATACTATTTAGGGAAATTGAATCATCTAAGAAAGGTAAGAAAAATCTGTGTATGTAATAGATGCTGAATAAATGTTTGCTGAATTGAATTTGTATATTATTATTCTAACATCTTATATACCATATATATTTCAATTAATCATTTTATCATCTATAATTCTGATGAAGCCAACTCTAATATTCATAATGCTCATTATGACATGGAAAGTAATATTACGTCATTGAAGCACAATTCTGCAAAATCCAATCAAATGGGAAAAGCTTTGCATATGTGACCATCAATGGATCATATTTATCATCCAAATCCAACCTATCTAAATTTTGAAAGGGCTAGCACTAGAATGTTTGCCATTAATTAAGCACACATTCACAAACATATATAATACATATCCTTAGCAACTTAAAAATCATCACATATTTTATTTTAAATCATGAGCAATTGCCTACTCCCTCCCTCTCCTCTCATATTACCCACTACCCACTAACCCGTAAAGTATTTGTTAGCTAGGTGGCACAATTATTACTGTGCTGGGTTTGAAGTCATCAATATTTTAGTTTAAATTTGGTCTGAGACACCTTTAGCTGGGAAAACTTGAGTATTTGGCCTCTTTCTGCCTAAGTCTCCTAAACTATCATAATAGTGCCTAAATCACAGAGTTCTGAGGATTAAATGAAATATTTGTTAAGTACTTTAGTACAGTGACTGGGACTTAGTATATGCATAATAAATGTTTGTTGCATGTTTTTTGCCCAGAGAATTTTAAAAATAATTTAGTAAAGGGTTATTTATAAATATGAAAACACATATCTTCATGAGTTAAATATCTTTATATGTACATATATATATATGTTTCTGCTTGCATAGAGTCTGGATTGGTAGAGAAAGTTTTCTTTTGGGGCTTTCACTATGGCAATGAAATCCTAAATCTAATCCTATACCATGCATTTACAAATGTATTTTCATTATTAGATAATAATTCTTCTAAGGCAGCAACTTTCTATAGCTTCTTTTGAAGGATTGGAGGTATGTACATATGTGTATCCTTCACAACCATTCCCACTCAATACTCAGCCTTATTTAGAGTTATTTCCAATACCAGAAAAGTAAACAATACAATTTGAATGTTCTGTCTGAAATTTTTCTTCCTGGATTTCAGCTTTGCTCTTTGTAGAAAAACTTGGAATGTTCCTACGTGGCTTGTCTGTATAATCTAGTCACCACAGATTACTGTAATATGAAGGAAATGCCAAAAGTGAATGTTTTAGACAAATAATACCCTTTCTGAACATGTCAAATTGCCTGTACTTGAGCCACTTTCTACTCTGCTGCATGTCAAAATGCTTCAACACTCACTGACCTTTTAAAGTTGGTAGATCCTGGTGCTGTAGAAAGCTTTTGAAAGTTAGAAATACTTTGTACTCCATTTTCTTTTTTATGCTTGCCGTTCGTGTGAATTAGGCTCATTACAATTTGGGCATTTTTTTTTCTTTTTCCTTTTTTTTTAAGATAGTTTATCCTGCGATATTTCAGAATATATTTGGTAATCCATGAGAAATTCTTACCTTGACCAAAGAACAACTAGAGGTCATCATTAATCACAAAATAGATAAGTTTGACTATATCAAGTTAAAAAGTTTTTGTACAAACAAAATGAATGCAGACAAGATTAGAAGGGTAGCAGTAAACTGGGAAAATATTTTTACATACAAAAGTTCTGATAAAGGCCTCATTTCTATAATATATAGAGAATTGACTCAAATATATATGAATTCAAGCCTTTCTCCAATGGATAAATGGTCAAAAGATATGAACAGACAATTTTCAGATGAAAAAATTGAAACTATTTCCGGTCACATGAAAAGGTGCTCCAAGTCACTATTGATCAGAGAAATGCAAATTAAGACAACTCTGAGATACCACTACACACCTGTCAGATTGGCTAAAATGACAGGAAATGATAATGATAACTGTTGGAGGGGATGTGGGAAAACTGGGACACTGATACATTGCTGGTGGAACTGTGAATGGATCCAACCATTCTGGAGAGCAATTTGGATCTATGCTCAAAAAGTTATCAAACTGCATACCCTTTGACCCAGCAGTGTTTCTACTGGGCCTATATCCCAAAGAGATTTTAAAGGAGGGTAAGGGACCCACATGTGCAAAAATGTTTGTGGCAGCCCTTTTTGTAGTGGCAAGAAACTGGAAACTGAAAGGATGCCCATCAATTGGAGAATGGCTGAATAAATTATGGTATATGAATGTTATGGAATATTATTGTTCTGTAAGAAATGACCAACAGGAGGATTTCAGAGAGGCCTGGAGAGACTTGCATGAACTGATGCTGAGTGAAATCAGCAGAACCAGGATATACACAGCAACAAGACTATACGATGATCAATTTTGATGGACATGGTTCTCTTCAACAATGATGTGATTCAAACCAGTTGTTCAGCGATGAAGATAGTCATATACATCCAGAGAGAGGCCTGTGGGAACTGAGTGTGAACCACAATACAGCATTTTAACGCTTTCTGTGAATATTTCCATTCATTTTGTTTTCCTTCTTAGGTTGTTTTTTCTTCTTCTCTTTCTAGATCTGATATTTCTTGTGCAGTAAGATAACTGTATAGATATGTATACATGTATTGAATTTGTCATATAATTTATCCTATTTAGCATGTATTAGATTACCTGTCATCTAGGGGTGGGGGTTAGGGGGAAGGAGGGGAAAAGCTTGGGAAAAAAGTTTTTGCAAAGTTCAACGTTGAAAAATTACTCATATGTTTTGTAAATAAAAAGCTTTATATATTAAAAAAGAGAAATTCTTACCTTATTCTGAGTACAACTGGTAGTGCCAGCTTCTGCCCTGAAAATTACTTTATTCTGAATATATTTTATCTCCATTTATGTATATATAGTTTTCTGTGGTAGAATATTAGCTTCTTGATGGCAGGAATTGTTTCATTTTTATCTTTGCATTTACACTCACTCACTAGCATAATGAACACAGAGGAGATAAAATAAAGATTTGTTGATTAATTCAGTCATTGAACTCCTATTGAGTTTTTGGTACCAGATTGATAAAAACTAATAATTGATAAATATTAATTTTTTCTTTTAAAAGGTTAAGGGGGAAAAGTAAAAGTGAAGGATATCAAAAGGTATCAAAAAGCACCTGGCCAAACCTGAACTTAGTTCCAGGAAGGCAGACTGTAAAACCTCACAAATTCCTATAGAAATGATGTACTTCTAGTGAACATGTATTTGCAAATGATCCATGTACCTGGAGCATAGAGGACAGAGGCAGCTTCAGAACAAACAGGAGGAACTAGCCACCAGAAATGTGAGTAGAAAAGCTGTAGTTCAGTTCCCGGATGAAGCTTCCCAAAACAAATAGAGTTATTATACCAACCAGAAGTCATAGTCAACAAGCAACAAGAGAGAAAAAAACAATATGGAGGAGAAAAACTGGATCTTGACCTTCATGGGGATGGTGAAGCAATCCAGTGGTCAAACTCAAATGGATACTATGCATAAGGATCTCTGTGGGCTGTATTTTAACTTAGAAAATCACAAGTTAACATTATATTGTTTCTAAATTAATTTTAAGTAATTAGTTAAAAATTAACTTTATTAGACATTTCCCAATAATACATTTGATTCTAGCCTTACTTAAAGAGGAGAAGGAAGAAGAAAAAAATGAGATAGAGAGATGCAGAGGAAGGAAAGATAGAGAGTAAGGAGGGAAGGAAAGAAAAAATAAAGGAAGGAAGAAAGGAAGGAAGGAAGAAGTGAGATATAGGAAGGGAGGGAGGGAGAGAAGCAGGCAGAGAGGAAGGAGGAAAAAAGAAAGGAAGGAAGGAAATTAAGAAAGAAAGAAGGAAAGAAGGAAGGAAGGGAACAAGGAAGGGAGGAAACAAGAGAGGGGAGGGACAGAAAGGAAAGAAAAGGAAATGAAGAAACAAAGCCATGAAGTTATCAGTCCCAAAATCAAATATGTATTATAATAAGAACAATGGATGAGGAAAAAATATGGGGCTAAAATTATGCAGAAAGAAACTTATTTTGAATTAATGAAAATAAATCAAAATCTTCAAAATATAAAAGTTACTTTTTAGAAATAACAACATTATGATGAAAATTCTAGACACTGAAAAGCTTCCCAGTTTTACCGTTTTCTGCCTCTATTATCCCTACTCCCTTATTCATCTATTGTCTGGAACTTAAATAATTAACAATGTTTGGTATCTGGATAACAGAATCAATTTGCAACAAATAATGTTTTATTATTGGAAAGAAACTCCAATATATAATTCAATTGTCTGCCTCCTCTCCAATCTAGCATTTTTATTATGTTTTCCAATTAATATCACATTCTGAATTGGAAATACATTTGTCAGAAGACAGCTTTTCCTTTAGGAAGAAAATTTGTCAGCCGTGTTTTCAGTCTACAAAGTTCAATAAGGACATGCATCACTTTATATTTGGCAGCACCTGAAAGGACATCCATTTTTAGGCAATTGCATATTGTACAATTTTAAATGTCTGCAGGTGTCCATTTCAGCAAATGTTACCCAGTTAATGGAGCCGATTTCTTTGGAAATAGCACCCTCTTCCTTCAAGAATCAAAATTTTCAACTGTGTTTAAAAAGCTTCCTTAGTACTCTGGAATTTTTTTTATTCTATTCGGTGCACTTGTTTAATTTATTTCATGCAGTATGAGCTAATGAAGGAGAGAGGACTAAAAGAAGAAATAGTGAAAAGAGATCATATCCTGCCAAACACCCTTCATGCTAAGCTAGCCAGAATGAGGTGGAAAAGGTGAGGGTTGGGTATGATTTCTAGAAGGAAAAAAATGGGTTGAAGAGTGTGATCAACACTTTACTTAGCTAGATTCTATCACTTCAACTGACCAAAATTATAACATATGTAATGCTACCCTCCTGGGAGTAATGGCCTTGAAGAGAATTATAAAACGTGGATAAAACACAGGACCAAAAATGATTCTTCATCGAGGCATTGACATTTACACTTTAGTTTTTAGGAAACCACAAACAAGACTACAAGATATTGTTCTTGTCCTTTTTTACATTTGTACATTCAATGCTGAGAGAAATTTAAAGATAGGAAAGAAAATGGGTAAAAATCTACTGGTTCCAACCTCTAAGTAAAAGAGTCAAATTAAAACCACTGAAAGGGCATGGTGGAGTAAAATAAAACAATAAATTTGGAACCCCTAGTTTTTGAGGAATGGGACATTGTTCCTCTAAAGGAAGAGAAAACAAACTTAGTAAGCCCCTATTATGTTCTAGGTACTACACTAAAAGTTTTACAAATATTATCTCATTTGCTCCTCACAATTATTTACCTGTACAATCTTGGGAAACTTATTTAACTCTAAATCATCACTAAATCATTCAAAAATTATTTGTAAAAAGCAAATTATTTAAAAATTTAACTATTTAATATAAATTTTAAATGGCTAATTTTTATTTAGATAAATTGATTATTTAATTATTTGATTTCTCATTTGAAAAATAAGATATTTGGCTTAGAAAAACTATAAGTTAATGGGCAACATAATATAGTGGAGAAAGGCAAAGTCCTGAACTCAGGAAGAGCTCAGAAAAAACTTTATCACATACACTATCTGCCTGATACTGAGCAAGTCAGAAACACCTCTCTTGGCCTACATTTCCTAAATTGTAGAAATTGGGGGTTGTGTTTAATGATTCAGAGACCATCGAGTTATGTATATTTGAGAATTAGGAGCCCTTCAATCTATAAATATGACTCCAAAAATAGAGATTGATTGCTTAATTCCCTCACAAGCCTTTCAGTTGGAGTAAACAAAGGTATTAAGAAGGAGAGCCTAGTAATTTAAGAATTTAAAACCTATTCTATTTTACATTGAAAAGTTAAAATTAATCAGTATTCATAGCATGACCTAAACTATTCTACTTGATTTCTTTTCTTATGTATTTTTCTCTGAGTGGTTTCTACCTGAAGACTGAGTTTAATGAAAGGTAAAGGGAGTCAGGGCATAGAAAAGTGAAAAGTGGGAAAAGATAGGGGATATTTTACTGGCAATGCTTGATAGTAATGTAGTGCATAAGAGGAGAAAAAATTCAGGGCGGGAAGTGAAACATCTAAGTTCTAGTTTGTAGTAAACTAGTTCTTTGCCTTTTTATTTATTTATATGAATCAGTATCCCAATTTACTCATCTGTAAAACATGTTGCATTTGACTATACAACCTCATGTTTCTCCAAACTGTAATATCTTGAGATTTTATTGTATCCACCAATAACAACTCAAGAAATAATTCATGGTGAATACAATAATCTGCAGATAGAAAAGAAAGGTAGGATGTAATTTTTTTTTAAAAATGGGGAAAAAGCTAAAAGGCAGATAATAAAATAGTGAGGTAGGGCAAGGACACAGAGAAAGAAAGAAAATAATAGGCTAGAGACTTTTATTTTAATCCACCCACAAGGTGTTATGTAGTTAAAAATAACCAAAAGGAAAAGGTAGTAAAAAAAATAGTAAGAAGAAGCAGGGAACTCAGATTGATAATGCTGCTGGATAAACAAAGACTGCTCAATGCTATCTGATGAGCAGCTGTTCTATAATAAATAGAATCTAAACCTTTGAATGAATCAACTACTAATAAGAAATCAAGCGAAAAATATAATACAATATAATAATAACAATAACAAAAAATAATAAAAAATACAATCACTCCTAATTTTATGTTATTTACACTTTTGATTACCAGCTATGGTCCCTTAGTCCCCTTTATCCACTCATTCAACTGCTCAACTAGCATTTATTTGGCAACAGCTTTGTGTGAAACCACTTGCAAAGTGTTTGGAAAGGTAAATGTTATGCTTTTCAAGGAACAGTGGTATAGACCAAATGATAGGATACTTACATATATGAATAAAATATAAATCCACATATTGTATGAGGAGCACCAAGTGCTATAGGACAAGAAATCAAATTTTAACCTGGGAGAATCGAAAGCAGCTTCATGGAGGATGTGGTATTTGAATTCAATTTTGAAGAATCGATATGGTACTAAGGAGCAGATATAGGTAGGAGGAAGGAGAAAGGATGTTCCAGGAATAGAAAAGTATAATTTTACTTGAATGAGACAGGTATGAGACAGGTTACAAAAGACAGTAATATCTACCCATTTGGCTAGATTATAGGGTATGTATTGCGGAGTATTATGATTCTAAAATGCTATATTGGATTGAAATTATTGAAGGATCTTGAATTCCACATTTTGAGGAACTGGAACTTTGTCTAACAAGCATTGCAGGTGTCTTAAATCACAGAACTGTAGAGTTGAAAGCAAAATTAGGAAACATCAAGTTCAACCTATGTCTAAAAAATGAAGGACTTCAAAAGAGTAATCCATGGTTATTAATTCTCCATTTGAAAAACTTCATTCTTATCAAGCAGCTAACTCTACTTTAAACATATTCTTCACAAGGTTTTTGTTTGTTTGTGTTTCACTGTGCTTCATCTCTCAGATGGATGCTCTTTTAACATCCACCTTTTGTCCCTTATTCTCTCCTGTGGATATCACATGTCCCCTGAGTGTTTATTTTTTCAGATTAAAATATTTCCAATTTCTTCAAACTATCATCATATTATATAGACTCAATACCTTAGAACAGGGAGAAGAACATCCAGTATGTGGGCCTTATAGAATGTAACTATTCTTTCTTTAATTTTGTGTCCTTAACTCTATGCCTTTAGTAAGGAAAACTTACCATTAATTCTATTTAGAAAATAACTATAGATCAACTAGTTTGGAAGTCCTATCAAAGGAAAGAAATATATTTTGTCTATAAAGAACCATTTTTGATAAAGCCTTGATAGGTTTTTACAATTAATTCTTCTATTTTGTAGATGTTCAATCAATTAATAATTATTTTTATCTCTCATGGAATGTATTGAGACATTGAAGTCAAGTTCATTGACCTAGAGTATTCTGTCTCTCTTCACTTTGTATCTTTTTAAATCAATATTTGCTTTTTTCCACCTTCGGGAAATTAGGTACTAAGTCACTTAATACATGGCCCTCAATTCAATAAAACCTGACTTCAAATCTAGCCTCCAAATCTTACTTATAGAATGTGATTCTGAGCAAGGCAATTAATTAACCCCGGCTTGCCTTTAACCCTCAGAACAGTCAATTAACTCTGCATCAGTTTCCTCCTCTATAAAATGAGATGCAGAAGAAAATGGCAAAACATTCCAGTATCTTTGTTAAGAAAAGCACAAATGGGGTCACAAAGAGTCATACATAACTGAAACAAATGAACAATAAAATCATTCATTATACATGAATGAAATAGCTTGTCAAATAATGCACCAAGCTCCTAAAGAAATTAGATGGCCAGTTATTGGACATATTGGACATATTTCATGCTTCAGCCAGTGGTTTACTGGAATACTTCTCAGGTCACTTCTCATTCTAATATTGCAAGATCTTCACCTGTATTACCACAAGTGATCTCCACATCTCTCCCAATTTCCCCTCTAAATAGGGTGTATTATGAATGAAATTTAAATGCGACAAAGATTATTAGGGAGACAAGGTGTCTAATTTCTTTGAGGTATCATCTTTATGATGTGTACAGCAAGGTCAATTTTGAACATTGTATTAAATGTCCTTTTATGTTAAACTTGCAATAAAAATTCCACAAAATATAAACTAGATGAATTAATATCCTCAAATCTTAAAGTCTCATAAAAACATAACATTAACAAACATTAAATATCCAGTGAATAAAATAATTTTTAATATAAGTCTACATAATTACTACATGTTGAATTGATAATACTGATTCTCCTGCCTCCCCCATTTCCATCAGATATATTTTTAAAGTTACATTTTCACCATGAGCAAGTGAAAAATGAACACAAGTGTAACTGATGAACAGCTAGTTGCATAATAAAAGGTCATTTTAAAGTTAAATGCTAATGGCATTCTTCCTCATTATTTAGCACGTTAACTTGTCTAAAGTTGTATCTGAAATGCTTATCATTATTAGTTATCTCCAAGTGACACATAGCCAGTCACTCACCAACTGATGAGTCAGTAAATCTTCAGATGAAAAGTCTTCAAGCATAAGTATTAGAAGGATGCGTAATTTAAAGTCCATTAACATCAATGAATATTATTTGACTTAAATATCCTTCATAATCAGGCACATATTTCATAGAACAAATTATTCTAATCTTTAGTCAAGATATTCTAGATGATATATTGAGTAGCACTACTACTTCCCTTTTTCTAGAAGCCATGCCCATCAGTAAAGGCCAGATTTGCCATTTTTGTCTGCTATATCATGTGGCTAGCTCCTCTGAAACTGTTCATATATCCCTCATTTTAAAAATGTGCAATTGACTTTTTATACCCAAGTGCAAGAACTTACATTTATCCCTATTGAAATTCATTTTAGATTCAGCCCAATGCACTAGTGCCTTCCATAATAGTTTTGGATCTGTAACTTGTTCCCTACTATGTTACTTATACCTCTAATTATTGTGTCTTCTTCAAATCTGATGAACATATGAAATAAATCCTTTTTTCAAGTAAAGTATGAACATGTTAGTAAAGGAACAAGCAAACATCTCCAGGAAACTCCAACAATGACTTGTAAAAAGATTAAACTTTTTTTTTCTTGTTTGGCTGTAGAAGTAATTATCAGGATGGAATATGGAGAGGAATTATAAAAAATCAAAATGCTGTTAGGAAATTTCCCTAATAATTAGAAATGTCACAAAAGAAAATCAGTTATACAGGGAAGTATTAGGCACTCCTTATTTATTATATGGAAGCATGAGATGAATTAAGTAACTAGTGAGATCCTGTTGAACTCTTTTGTTCTATAATCCTGTCAACAACAAAAAAATAAATTAGGAAAGCAATCAGAAAAAAAACACCTCATTATTTCCTAATTATACATACAAAGGTAAGGAAAAAGGATCATTAACTCAAGCTGGGTTTCAAACTTTTACTGTTCAAAAGGATTTCATTTGGATGTTTCTATCCATTTAATATGTTGAAGTTTTGGTTACTATAATTTATAAAATTGGAAATGGCTAACCTTTTTTTTCCTGAATAATTGGCTCTCAAACAAAGTAATGGAAACTCTTTCTCCTCATCCACAAATTATTAGGTTCATGCCCAAAATCATGTTAATAATCCTATCATTGTTCTCTGAATTTGTTCCCTTTTCTCTACTCCCATTTCTTCCATTCTTATACATCCTTCAACATCTTTCTCCTAAACTACTATAATCACCTTCTAACTGATCTCTCTGCTTTTAGTCTCTCTTTGCTCTAATATTACTAGATTAACTTTTTACTTGTACAACTACAATCAAGTCAACCCCTTCATTGATTCTTCATTACTATAAGATTAACCAAGGTTCTGAATTTGCATTCAACACGGTGTAGCGTTAAAGGAGGTGGATACAAGCTTATTACTGCTCAGAACCTTGATTTAAATAAGACATAAAGGAAGAGGAAATTCAAAGCATAAAAATAATACACAATTAACAAACATAGTGGCCACAATAGCAAACAAACAAACTCTGTACAACATACATCATCACCACCACTCTCAGGAAGCACCAGCACCTGAATTCCTTGCCTGGGAGGACCATGATCACAGGTATTTAGAGTCTTGAGTGGGGCTTATTGCTAGACAAGCTTTATAGTACTCCTTTGCCAAAAATTCAAAGTCTCTTTACAGTAAGTGTTTTTTTTTTTATAGCCTGAGAACAAAGAAGGCACTAAGCAAGTATTCTCTATTGATACATGACTAGAGAAGGAGCAGCCCCTCAGGTACAGGGACATCAAAAAAGACCCTACCAAGGAGAATATTTATTCATTCCTTTAGGAGGATTATATTTACTCCAGGAGCAGGCCAGTTTTCCTAGGTAAACACAGTACTACAATAAAGAAGTCATTAATTAAGGCATCAGAAGGATGGCTGACACTTCTTGTGTGCTTCCTTGTCATTCCATTAGATAACTACAAGCATTGTCTCATGTTCTTAGCAAAAATGTTACAAAACATACATGTCTGACTCTTATTTTAGATTCCTTACTCACTAGGATTACTTGCATACCTCTCAATTCTTTTCTCATTTTTATCTACCTATTTTGTTTGCCTTTTAAAGTCTTTTATCAACTTTGCTAAGAAGTCTCTGAGTTTGAAACCAATTCATATCATTCTTTGAGATTTTCTCTGTGGACATTTTGTCCTCATCTGAGTTAGTATTTTGGTCTTCCCTGCAACCATAGTAACTTTTTGTGGTCAAGGTTCTTTTCTGTTTCTTGCTCATTTTCTTTCCTTTTCTTTTGGTATTTCCTAATTTTATTTTTTTTTTTACTATTATGGTAGAGCTCTGTTCCTGGGGTAAAGCTGGCACTGTCACAAGCCTCCTGTGCAGCTCTGAGCCTTGGTTTTGAGCACAGAGGCCCCTTATGTTTGCAGGGAGTAGCTTTATCTTCTCTTTCCAGGAAATGCCATGGTTTCCCAGAATTTGCCTTTTGAGCTGGCAGTGGAGACTGCAGTACTAGATTGCACTGCTACTAATTGAGAACCAAGGATCTCACTTGCTGATCTGCTGTGATTAAGCCCCTCTCATTGGCTTTCCAAGAGTTTGTATGGGCTGTACTAAACACCCCTTTCACCCCCTAGTGAAACTATCCTTCCTTGAAGTTTTTCCAAAGTATCTTTAGTGCCAAGAGTTCCATTTCTTCAGACTCCGTTCAGAGGTCTGGTTTTTGAGGAAAATGGAGAGGTCCAGCAGCTCCCTGGCTTCACTCCACCATCTTAGTTCCACCCTCAGAAGTCTCCCTTACTAGAATTCCATACAATTACCTATCTAATAAAATTCAACTTCTTTTGCATGACATACTCAAGTTTTCCAATAAGTGCTCTCAGCCTACCTTTCTAGATCTATCTCTTCATCCATGAACTTTCAATCTGTTTGCACTCTACAATGCCACCCCTCCATTCAGCTTAATTCTATTCATCAAATATTTGTTCGTTCTACAACTTTCTATCTGTCATACCCTTATTTCATTCCTCTTTTTGTCAAATTCCATCTGTCTTTCAAAATCATTTGAATTTCAGCTTTGAATATCATAGCTTCTATGAAACATCCTCTGAATCAAATGCTATGGAATTTCTCTGAATGTTATAGTAGAATCACAGGATTTAAGAGTAACCAGGACCCTAACTAACGTTTAGCCATACTTTAATTTTGCAAAGTAATTTTACAAATATTACCTATTTTTATTCTTAAAATAAACCTGACGTAGGTGCATTTGTTATTATTTCATTTTTTAGAAATGAGGAAACACAGAAGGTAAATGAATTGCCATAGGTTCATATAGGGAGAGTCTACGGCAGGATTTGAATTCATGTTTTCCTAACTCTAATGGATTGTACTCTAACCATTGTACCACCTACCTACTTCTGAGATCATGAAATTAAAATTCAAAAAGATTAGGGGACTCAAAGTATCCACACAATTTGATACCAAAATCATTATTTTTTCTACTGTGTTGCTAGGTCTTTCTGCAGCTTTCTTACTATTTATTTTTTTTACTGTAATTATCTGTATATCATCTGTGGGTATGTTTCACCTCTCAAACTAATCTGCATGTTATTTTTTAACATGCAATTTTTTAACAAGTGAATTTGATTTAATAGTACCTTATTTTCCAAATACATGAAAAGATGATTTTCAACATTCACCTTTGCAAAACCATGTATTTCATTTTTTTCTCTCTTTCCACCTCACTCCCAAGACAGCAAGAAATCTGATATAGACTAAACATGAAATCTGCATATTATATGAGAACAACTATTATCTAATTATTTTTGTTATATGAATTAATATTTAATGGAATAGATGTCCTTACATATAGTAAGTGCTCCATTAATCTTTTTCATTGAATGAATCATCTCTTAGCTACTTTTTCATCCTTCCAGCTATTATTATGGGAGTAACTCTGTCATTCCCCTGCTAAGTAAATTTCAGTGGCTCCATATTGGCTCTAGGATGTAACACAAACTTTTCTTTTTTTAAAGTTTTTAACTTTTTAATTTATTTTTATTAAAGCTTTTTATTTTCAAAAAAATATGCATGGGCAATTTTTTAACACTGACTCTTGCAAAACTTTCTGTTCCAAATTTTCCCTCCTTTCCCCCAGCCCCTCCCTTAGATGGCAGCTAGTCCAATACATGTTAACTATATTAAAATATATGTCAAATTCCATATATGTATGCATATTTATAAAGCTATCTTGCTACACAAGAAAAATTGCATCTAGAAAGAAAAAAAACTGAGAAGGAAAACAAAGTGCAAATAAACATCAACAGAAAGCATGAAAATGCTATGTTGTGAAACTCACTCAGTTCCCACAGTCCTCTCCCTGGGTGTATATGGAGTTCTCCATCACTGAACAATTGGAACTGGTTTGAAACATCTCACTGCTGAAGAGAACCATATTCATCAGAATTGATCATCATATAGTCTTGTTAGCATTTACAATGATCTCCTGGTTCTGCTCATTTCACTCAGCATCAGTCCATGCAAGTCTCTCCAGGCCTTTCTGAAATCATCCTGCTGGTCGTTTCTTACAGAACAATAGTATTCCATAACATTCATATACCATAATTCATTCAGTCACTCTCCAATTGATGGGCACCCCTTCAGTTTCCAGTTTCTAGCCACAACAAAAAGGGCTGCCACAAACATTTTTGTACATTTGGGTTCCTTTCTTTCCTTTAAGATTTCTCTGGG
>JAJPUD010027923.1:0-12961 GCA_023553655.1 Myrmecobius fasciatus
GGGGGGCCTTTCTGGTGGGAGCAGCAACTCAAATAGTGAAGCCCCCAGCACTCAAATCCTGGTTCAGACTTCTCCAGTCCCCACAGAAGGCTTGGGGCTGCCCACACCTAGGCCAGGAAGGGACAGGCATTGAGAGAGAGCTTTCTTCCTTGCCCAGGGTCAGGCAAAGGCTTTTTAAGCCAAAAAAGCTTCAGTTCCTTTTAGGGAATGTTTAACTCCATCATGTGCTGATATCTCAAAGACTATAAAGCTGCCTCCTTTTCCAGCCCTCCCTCCCGGCCTGTCCCAGGAGAGCCCAGACCTAAATCTCAGCTGCCGCTTTCCCCCACGTCCTTCCCTGCCTTCTCATCTCCCCACAGGGCTCTCATTGCAGGCATCCCGCATTGAAGTGTTTGCTCTTTTGTTTGCCGTAATGCCCTGTCTCCTGTTCACCTTCCCAAGTTACCATCTGTGACCGATTCTGTGACACTGCCCATGTTTTGTCATCCTTCCTCTGTTATGTTGAAAGCAAGCAGTCCTCTGCCTGAGATCAGAGTGATGTGTCTCCTGTTTGATGGACACAGACCATCACCTCCACACGACCAGGGGAGAACTAAGCCACCTCTGGCCTTATATCCCATGGAGAAGTCACCAAAGACACAGATTCAGCACCCAAACCCAACAGGAGCTCCTCATCCGAAAAGAACCCCCAGGACTCCTCCTGCTTGTTAAAGGAGCAGGAAGAATTCTAGACTTGGCACCAAAAGCCTTGGGTTCAAGTCCCACTGTGGAGCCACAGACAAGTCGGTTAATTCTCTTAGCTCAGTTTCCACATCTATAAAACTCCCCAAGTTGTTGTGAGGAAAGCACCTTTTGAACCATCATTTGATCATTGAGAAATCTGATCATTAATTTTTCTTATTACTCATTAGACGCCCTTGCCCATTCTGTGTCTATGTCTGTGTCTTGGTGTAAGTGTGTGTCCTTAAGTCTTTCTGCCAAGCACAGAGCCCCTTACAAATATTCATCTTAA
Source organism: Myrmecobius fasciatus (assembly GCA_023553655.1). NCBI lineage: Eukaryota > Metazoa > Chordata > Mammalia > Dasyuromorphia > Myrmecobiidae > Myrmecobius > Myrmecobius fasciatus. The sequence goes on from JAJPUD010027923.1 coordinate 1,013, forward strand.
ATGTCATTTGCTCTGCCACCCATTCCCCAAAAGACTTGGCCCCCACGCGGGGATCAAAATCCCAGTATTCTCTGGAGTCCTCCACGTGTTATGATGGCATTAGCCTCCTTCCCCTCTTTCTCCTCCTTCCCCTCTGTCTTACTTGAACTCTTGGGTTCCTGATTAGCCATTGTTTAATGGGTTCCTTTTTTGTGTCACTCCGCAACCCGCTCCCATTATTGGAGAGAGAGCGAGCCCCTTGCCCTTTAGCTGGCCTGCAGCAGGGCAGGTCCCCGATCCTCTTTTGGAGAATGGGATGGATGTAGCGATGGCTCATTGCCTGTGTCAGTTTGGTCTTCCACAGACAAACAATAGCATGAATTGGGACTTTTGCCGTAAGAGATGCACCCTCGTCCGCCCCACACCCCCTGTCAGAGAGAGCGACTCGGGATCCGCTGATCTAATTAGATCCCTTTCCTACAGTACATACTAATGCCTAGTTGTTTGGACTCACTAATGGTCAACACGCAAGCTGCAGAAGGCAGAATTCCTCCCCTTGTCACTTTAAGAAATGATTCCGTGAGTTTATCTCTGCCTTCTAATGAGAAGATGTTCCTGCTGCTACCAGGGAGAATAAATTGTGCATCTTACTTTCAGAGGCGTCTTTCTATCACTAATTCAGAAGCACTTTCCTTCAACCAAAAGAAAGAGAGACAAAGGAACTGGCATTAAAAGAAAACGTAAGACCCTGTTCCCCAGCAAACTCTGAACTCCTGCCCAGCGACTGTGGCTTGCTTGCTGTCTCCCAACCACCTCTGCCTTTCTTGACTGGTCCCCTCCCCCAGCCCGCCCCACCGCACCCCCTTGTCATGCTTCTGCTGCTTTCTCCTCTTGATTTCGGCCAGCTTTTCTTTGTGAAACCATCCTCCAGCGTTCACCCGAGATGTGGAGCCTACCTGCCTTCCGATTTCCTCCTCCCTCCCCCTGCTTCCCTGTCCTCCCCTCGCCTGCCGGAGAAGTCTGTTTTTTTTCCACGCCCAAGCCCCTGTCTCTCTGCCCTTGCCCTGACGTTCCCTCCTCTCCCCTTCCCTCCAACTCCGAGGGGGCTGGACCTGCCTGAGCCAGGTGCTAGGGTGGGCTAGCCTGGGAGAGCCCCCATCAGAGGAGGGAAGGGCTCCCCCTTCCTCGCCTGGGCAGACAGCCAACGGTGGCCTGGCCTGGCCATCCCTTGTGTAGGACTCAACTTGACACTTCTAATATATAGATATCAGGGACCCGAAGCTGATGTAAGGGCTTTATTGGGAAAGGACAGACCCTCTTGGACAGGCAAGTCCTCCAGAACCTACAAACACATCCAAGGACACGTCCCCCAGGACACCCTTCATGTGCCAAGCCCAGCAGCTTTGGGGTTGTTCTTTTGGGAAATAGCTAGAGATCCCTGGGAACCACCTTTGGGGGGTCAGACCAGAGCCCACCCCTCAGGACTCCATGACTCCTGACCTGGCTCTGAGCTGAATTCCCAAAGCAGAGCCCAGAAATGAGGGGTCTGGGAGCCCTGCTAGAGTCCCTGGGGAGGCTGCCCCCAATGCCGGGAGCAGGAGGAGGCTAGGCCCAGGCCCATGTATTTTACCACCACCCCTTCAGCCCCTTTGCCTGGTTTCCTGCAAGGTAAGATTCTGGTTTCTCATCCCCGCCCATGTTACTTCAGCTCATTTTCTGCCAGCTGGACCCCAACTCTGTCCTGTCCATACCCAGGGGAGGGGGCCAGGAGCTTAGCCTCCAGAGATGCCCTAGCTGTACTCTCCCCCAGTATTTAACTACTGCATGTGAGCAGTGTGCCTGGCACCTCTGCCCCCCGCTCAGCCGTTAGCTGGGCAGCCTGTCAGTGGGGCCATGCTCTCAGGAAAGATTGTCTCCGGGCGGCAGAGGGGGACCACAGGCCTGCAGTCACTCCTGTCCCTGGGTCACAGGGGAGCTGAGCACGGGCACCCCATGGCAGCAGAATCGAGCGGGCAGATCTTCCTCTCTGTGTTTCCTGCTTTGGTCTCTCTGACCATTTTTTTATTTGGGATCCCTTGGCTTTCTGGTGACTTCTCCTCTGTCTGCATCTGCGCCTGCCCTGCCCGCTGCCAGAGGGCTCTTCTTCCCCCTGGTGACACGGTCACTCCACATTCCTCCCGCAGGGAAGCCCAAAGGCCGGCCCAGCAAGATCTCCAAGATGGTTTGCGAGTTCCCGGGAGTCATCAAGATCAGTGACGACAGCAGCACGGACTCCGACCTTGGCCTTGACAGCGACTTCAACTCCTCCCCGGAGTCCCTCATCGATGATGACGTCGTCATCATTGATAACCCCTCTGCTGACGACAGAGGTAAGGCTGGAGGGACACGTGACCCCTTAGTCTTCCCCATCCTTCCCTTGGGTCCCGGGGACCTCTGCAGACGGAGTCTGACCAGCTGGTGCCTTTGTGCCCATCACTGAGCCCCAGGCTCCTCTGTCACCTGGAGAAGTCAGGCTTGAGGACCTCTGAGGTCCTTTCAGCTCCTGCACCTAAGGGGAGAGTGGAGCTAGAGGTCCTTGCCCCACGGAGCAGACCTGGAAAGCCATAGAAAAGCCAGCTAGTCCCCTGTTAGCCTTCGCGTGTCTCTCGGCCTGTCCAGATCTTCTCCTGGGGATCCTTGTTTCTGCAGCTCCCTTCTGGGGTCCGGGTGGGTCTGGTTTAGGCAGAAATGTCCCTTGCCCCAGGAGATGCCTCCATCCCATTAGATGGTTATATGTATCTTGGAGGGCAGAGAGCCTTTCCCCATGCTCCAGATCCTGGAGTCCCAGGGGTCACAGAGGGCATCTTGCCTTGCCTCTGCCCTAAGTGTGAGTCCCCACCGGTCCTCCAATGATCATCCAGATCTTGTGGGCCCCCTGTGTCTGGCTGCAGCCTCCTGGGCGGGGGCAGCCTACCCTCCTGTAACTCCCTCTTCTTTGTTCCAGTTCTGAACCCTGGGAAGAGAGCCCTGGCTCTGGAGTCAGGGAGGAAACCGTACATCCCAGCATTGATACTGACTGGCATTGTGACTCTGGGCAAGTCATTTGGCATCTCTTAGCCTCCGTTGCCTCCTCTGTAAAACAAGGGGATTTGATGAGATGTTATTTTTTTAATATTTTTAATTTTTAATTTATTATTTTTATTTTTTCCTAGTTACATGTAAAACATTTTTTTTCATTTGTTTGTCATTGTTTTGTTGAGAATAACTGATTATCCCCAAACATTGCTGTTACTTTGTACACAGTACATTTCACTTTGAGTTCTTGAAGGACCTTCCAGGTTTTTCCGAGAGCATCCTGCTCATTATTTCCATGGAATAATAATAATCCATCATAATCACATACCACATTTTATTCAGCCATTCCACAATTGATGGGCATCCCCTCAGTTTCCAGGGTTTTGCCCTGAGAAGAGAGCTGCTATGAATATTTTTTGTATATATGGGTCCTTTTCCTTTAAAAAAAAATTTTTGGAATTCATGCCTAATAGTTTTATTGTTAGTTCAAAGGTTATACTTGTTTTTATAGCTCTTTGGGCATAGATCATATTTTTTGATCATTTATCAATTGGGACATGGCTCTTTTTTTTTATTAATTTTACTTGGTTCCCTATATGTTTGAGAAATGAGGTCTTATAAGAGAAACCTACTCCAATTCTTTTTACAATTATTCTTGCTAATTGTATTTTCTCCCTCACTTATTTTATTTTCCTTCTTTTCACCCTGTTCCTCCTCCAAAGTATTTTGCTACTGACCACTCCCTCTCCCAGTATGGTCTCACTTCTGTCATCCTCCCCGCTTCCCATATTCCCTTCCCCTCCTACTTTTCTGCAGGACAAGATAGATTTCTATATCAGTATTGAATGTGTACTTTATTTCCTCTTTGAGCCACTTCTGATGAAAGGTTCACTCATGTTCCCTTCCATTGTAAAAGCTTTTTCTTGCCTCTTTTTTTTTTTTTTCCCTGAGACAATTGGGATTAAGTGACTTGCCCAGGGTCACACAGCTAGGAAGTGTTAAGTATCTGAGACCAGATTTGAACTCAGGTTCTCCTGACTTCAGGGGTGGTGCCCTAAACACCGTGCCACCTAGCTGCCCCTTGCCTCTTTTTTATGGCAGGTAATTTACATCATTGCCCTTCAATGAGATAATCTTTTAAGGCTTTTCTAAAGCTAAATTTTGTGAATGAATTTTAAATATTTGAACATGGTGATCATATTCCCCCTAAATCTTCCATCCTCCGGGCTTCCTACTCCTCACCACCAGCCTCATTCACTCTGGTTTTTTACATGTCCCTCTTCCAGGTCCTTTGCACTATTATGGTTCCCAGAGGGATATCCATGGCCCTGGTGTGCTGGAAAAAGTCGAGAAACTGAAACAGGACCTTTTGGCCAAAGTCAGAGCACTGGGCAGAGATCTACCTCTCAATACCCTGGATGAACTCATCCACAAGTTTGGAGGCCCTGAGCATGTAGCAGAGGTAAGTATCTCATCATCTGGGCCTGGTACCCTCTGCCTCTGGAGGCTGTCTTTTCCAGCATGGTGAGTGGCAGGCCTCTTGCATGGGGGATCCCTCACCTGGCTCCAGCCCAGACCAGAATCCCTGGTTCTAAGTAGCACCTTAATGATGACACGAGAGAAAGGGGCTTGTGCTAGACTGCTCCAGGCTGACTTCTTCCCATGGTATTCATTGCATGAGCCAGTGCTTAAAGCTGGAGGGCTTGGGCTGCAGTGCTGGTTCTGGCCACCCCTTCCTATCTAGCCAGGAGGGAAGAGCCTGTTATGGCCCAGTGTGGATTCCTGATGGCACCTCGGCCTGATTGACCAGAGTCTGTGCAGGGCTAGCTTAGGAAATAAGAAGGCAGATCGGAGTTGTGGGCCTGAGGCATTGGGCAGCAAGGCTTCCTTAGATGGAGCCCATATCTATTTCCCTGTCCTTTCCCCCCAGTGCTCCGAGTCGTGCTCGCTAGAGTCACACAGAGCAAGTCTCTTCCCTCTTGGCCACAACAGCCTTTCAGTTATTTGGGTGGCAAAATGGCCCATATTCCTCCAAGCCTATTTCCTGGGCTCCCTTCTTCCTGGTCAGCTTCTTGAATGCCCTCCATACTGTTTGCATTACTTCTAAAGCAGGATACTTGGATCAGGCAATAGGTAGAGTGGCCCCTTCAAAGCAGAGTGGGCTCCCCAGTCCTGCCGCCACGTCCTAAAAGGGCCTGTAAGCCAGCTGATGCCATCTGCTGGTCAGTCAGGCCAGAAGCAGAGGAGCCGAGGAGCTTGAAGTAACAGTGGCTGTCGTGTTGGGGAGCAGAGAGAAAGCTTAGAATAAGACCCTCACGACCCTGCCTCCTGAGCCTCCTGGCTGCCTCTAAAAAACAGTCAAAGGCTTGGGCAGAAATGGATTTTCCCTTGTAGCACTGCTTCCTCCTCTCAGCAGGAAAAGCAGAAATGGCAACCAACTGGGCCTTATACAAAGGTAAAATTTAGGGACTAGGCCCTTTTGGAGACCCTCTGGTTTTGTTTAGTGATTTCATTATTGGCCAGACCTTTGCCTTCACCAGCTATGGGAACTCCTGCTGAGGAACTTCCTCTACCAGAAAAAGCCAGACAGCAACTTCCCCCCTCTTGGAGAGTGCTCCAGAATCCTGAGGGCCTGAGCCCATGTGCATGACTTGTGTCTGACGCTGTCTGCTCTCCATGCTGGCTGCGTTAAGACCCAGAACAACACTGCAGGGCTCCCTTGGAAGAGCTCAGCCCCCTCTCCATCCATGGGGGTGCACAAAGAATGTGTATGTGCAGTCAGAGGGAGACCCTGCAAAACGGACCCATCCACACACACATTGTAGCCCAGCCCTTCCTGGGTGGGGGAGCCTACCAGCTTCAGAATTGGCTTAGAAGCATCTGGGGGCTACCAGCATTTGGGACATGGCAGGGGGGAGGGGGTGTTGGGTGACCAGCCAGCCCCTCGATGCTCCTGGGCTCTCCCTCCCCCTGAGCCCAGCCTTTCACAGCTGAAGGCCACACGCAGGACCTTGCCCAGGTCCCACAGCCTGTAAGTTTCAGAGATGGGATTCAAATCCAGGCATTCCCAACACCACATCCAGGGCTCTCTCCACTATACCTCCTGCCTTTCTGTCTTGAGTCACGCTAAATGGATGTGGAGCATGGGGCCACCAGAGTCTCCAGGAAATAAAATCCGAGGGCAGCCCAAAGGCAGCCTCTTCCCAAGCCTCAGATTTCTTCTCTGTAGTAATACTTGTATAACCTGTGTTATAGAAGGCTTATGATGGGGAAAGCAAGTCCCCAAACGACATTAGAGGTGGCTCTCCATTTTAGGACCTCCTCTTCCTCCTCTAGCACACATGTGGATGTCCATCTTGCTAACAGTCTCTTCCCTCCCCCTGGGATACAGATGACTGGAAGGAAAGGCCGGGTTGTGTCCAGACCAGACGGGACGGTCACTTTTGAGTCCCGCGCAGAACAGGGCCTTTCCATTGACCACGTGAACCTGAAGGAGAAGGAGCGTTTCATGAGTGGGGAGAAGGTGAGTTGGTCTTTAATCACGGAGGTCATAAAGAAGCAAATGTAGGCTTGAGATAAGAGGAAACCTTCCTAATAATTATTGCTGATGGGGCTATCTCAGGAAATGCTGAGTTCTCTCTCCCTGGAGCCATTGTGCCAGAAAAAGGGACCACCTCTCAGCCATGTCAGCACAGATATAGGACTGGACTGAACTAGATGGCCATGGACGCCCCTTCCAGCTCTGGAATTGAATCTACGAGACTGTCCAAGCTAGAAGGGCCTAGAGAAGGCTTCTAGGCCAGCCTTGGGCAGTGCCCGAGTGGCAGTTCCCCCTCTATTTATTTTATTGGCCAGACAGTTGAGGTTAAGTGACCTGCCCAGGGTCACACAGTTAGGAGGTGTTAAGTGTCTGAGGCCAGATTTGAACTCGGGTCCTTGTGACTCCAGAGCTGGTATCCACCACGTAATCTAGCTGTCCCTCACCTCCACCCCCACCACATTGGCCCACATCATCATTGAGTAGCTCCAGTTGTTAACAGAGTTATGTTTTAGTATGAAGTCCAAGAGCAAACCTCATCTCACTGGGCCACTGATCCCTGGAGCTAATTGCTTTATTTCTCCATCTACTCACCCTTTCTTTTTTTTTCTCCATCCACACTTTCTTTTTTTTTCTTGTTAGGATTTTTGTTGGTGCTTTGAGGGCTCTGTGCACAGAGAAACCCTTTATAATCAAGATAATTCAGCACTACAAACAACACAACAGCTGCAGCTGATCAAAACCCTCTGTCCCCAGGCTTCTCTGACTGAGAAGAGACATCCTATTGCATCATCTGTTCTCCCGAATCACATTGAGACATTGGGGATGATCTGATTTCTGTTGCCAATTAGTGTTTTTCTTTACATTATTGTAGGTGCTATGTGTCTTGTCATTTGGTTTTCCTTCCTTCCCTTTGCTTGAATTGACACAAGTTTTCCGAGGTTTTCTGAATTTTTCGTATTTGTCATTTCTCTCAGGGCAACAATAATTCTTTACATTCATTTATTGCAATTTCTTTAGTCGGTCTCCAGTGGGGGGTAGAGGGTCATCGTGTCCATTTTTTGGTGACATGATTATTTGAATGTATGTAGGACCTTCTTTATACTCATAGTGCACTCGCTTTATTTGAATCTCAAAGGAGTTAGCCGAGTGGTTGCGTTGTTTCCCATTTCTCAGATGAGCAAATTGTGACACTAAGGAAGGTGTAACAGGGCCAGTACGTTACCCAGCAGCTCTTACCACCATTCATCTCCTTAAGAGAAAGGTCATAAGTGTTTAACCAGTGATTTGATTTGTCCATTCATTCATTCTTGATGGATGGCAGGCCTGGGAAGTTGGACTTTACCAATAGCCACTCAGCTTCCTGATGGTAGTTCAGCCCTTTTCGTGATATTTCTCATGAAGCTTTTGGGAAAATGTATCAGGATGGGTTAGACAGAAGATCTAACAAGAACAGTGACTCATGATTCGGGGTCTCTCAGATCCCTTCCGGCTCTAAATCTGTGAAAAATGGTGACATGCTCATAAATTTAGAAGTGACGTGAAGCTAAGGGGAATAAGCCACAGCCCTCGATGGCTCACTCAGATTCCAGAAGGAGCCTGGTTGGGCTGAACATTGGGTCAGACCTAGCAAGGTGAAGTTTAACAGAGATAAGGGTGAGAATTCAGCTTCACAAGGACAGAAAGGGGGAGCAGACCAAGAGAGCAGTTCTGAAAAAGAACCAGGCCTTTGAGTGTTACACAAGCTCAGTGAGAGCATGAAGGCTGGAGGAGCAAATGGGGGGTTTGCCCGCAGGCGCCTGCTCAGAGTCTGTCTAAAATAGCATGTCCAAGTGTGGACAGCAAGAGGATGTCATGGAGGCACCAGGAGAGTCTAAAGCCCTGGGGCCCAGAGAGGAAGGGCCTCGGGCCCATGCCCAAGGAGCGCCATCTGTCCACAAGTGTCTGAAGACCTGTCCTGCAGAAGAAAAAACAGATTTATTATGCTTGGCCCCCAAGAGCAGAATTGGGACAGTGACAGCTTTAGTCCCAGTGTTAATCACTTCCCAGGAACCAAATGTGGGTGACCACCTGGAAGGGAAGTACACCCTCTTTAAGGGCTTTGAGTCGGGGCTGGCAGGCCAAGGCCTGGGGCCTAGTTGGTGACCATAAACCAGATGGACATTTGTCATTTGGTCCAGGCTGGGCCAGACTTTGTGGGTTCTGAGCATGCTGAGATTTTATGATTCAGGCAATTTCCTAAGAAATTCCCTTCAGCTCTCAGAGAGCCTTGTGAGCTCTGATGATTAATACTGGGAAGCTGACCCTGACTTGTGTTACTGTGGCCCCAGTGGGCAGATGATGCAGGGGGCCGAAGGTGGCCGGCTCTGAGGGCAGTACCCTGGATAGCCACTATTGGGCTGTATCACACTGCTCTCTGGTAGTTCTGGCATTGGATAGAATGGTGGCTATAGTGGAGGCTTGTCCAGGCCGGGGAGCCTCCCCTGCCTCCGGCCTCCTCTAATGTGTCTGCTCTGCCTCTCCCTCAGCTCGTCGCCATCATCTCAGAGGCCTCCAGTTCAGGGATCTCCCTACAAGCAGACAGGCGGGTGAAGAATCAGAGGCGCCGGGTGCACATGACCCTGGAGTTACCCTGGAGCGCTGATCGGGCCATCCAGCAGTTTGGTGAGCGCCGGGGAAGGGGCTTAAGCTTCTTAGGGACCCAATATTCTGGGGCCAAAGCAGCACCAGGAGGGGGTCCCCAACTTCATTCCTGGTTGAAGGAAGAATGGGAGGAAGGAAGATGAAGAAAAGGAAAATGCTGAGGGACCTCGGCTTAGCACTTCCCAAATTGAAAATAATCTGCCCCCTAAACTTGCCCCCCTCTCATCCCCATTTCTGTTGATGGCGTCACCTTCTTCCCAGTTACTCAAGGTGAAACCTCAGAATTGTCTTGGTGATCGTTTGTGCTTCCCTCATCACTCATGTGCATTTGTTCAGGCATTTATTAAGCATCTACTGTGTGCAGTGCTTGGCGCTTAGGAAACAACCAACTGAAAATAAAATCTAGTATCGACTCCATGGTCCCTGCAGTCTGGTAGAGGACTTCACTTCAGATGTATTAAGTGCAGAGTGCAGGGCTCAGGGCTGGAGACTTGACAGAGGATAGCCAAGAGAAAGGCTGTCCTCATGAAGCTTACAGTCCACAAGAGGCTGCTTTTGGTCCTAATGGGGACATCAGCCTAAGTGATTTGAGAGAGAGAGATAGACAGACAGATGGAGAGAGGAAGAGGGAAAGAGAGAGAGAGACAGAGAGAGAAAGATGGAAAGAGGAAGAGGGAAAGAGAGAGAGAGACAAACTGAGAAAAACAGAAGCACGGAGAGAGACAAAGGAGAGAGGGAGGTCTAGATTCACATTTGGTGTGACCTGGTTTTCAGCTCTTCCCTGAGAGCCTCATCTCTATCTTCTCTCCATGGTCCTTCCTCTCTAGAATCTGGTTTTATGAGTAAGACAGAAAGATGGGTACCTGTAATGGACAGAATTACAGGAAGCAGAAGGATGGGCAAGGGGGTGATGGCTTGGGCCGTAGCTGCGACGGAGGGAACACTAGAGTGACATTTGTAAGCTTGGGAAAGAAAAATGAGTGTGGATTTAGTTCTTCACAAAGCAGGCATTGTTTTATTTTATTTATTTATTTTTTTAATAATAGCTTTTTATTTTCAAAATGCATGCAAAACCTTGTGTTCCAGATTTTTCTCTTTCCCTTCTCCAACCCTCCCCTCCCCTCCCCTCCCCTAGACAACAAGTAATCAATGGAGGTTAAACACGGGCAGTTCTTCGCTGCATATTTCCACATTTATCGTTCAGCAGACCTTGTTAAGCAGAGCCAGAGTACGTCCTTTATAGGTGGTTAGCACCGTGTCTCTGTTGACACATCAGTGTGTGAGGTCTTGAGAGAAGGTTGCCGATCACCAGAGGAATCTGGAAAGGCTCTTTGGAGAAGCTGTTACTTGAGATGAGTTTTAAGGGAGAGTTAGGAAGAATTCAGGGTAAGGGGCAATGTGCCAGGCCTCAGGACCATGCTGTGGGTCAGGGACTACCTGGAGTGGTCTGGAGAAGGGAAAAGTGATCAGAGGTAGTGAGGACCCACAGGAGATTGGGAGCAGAGGGATAAGACCTGGGCAGTCATATTTCCCTCCCCAGGACTTGGCGTCCACCTTTCTCACCAGGGTGCAGACAGACCTGCACCCCCTCTTACCTGTGTGACACACAGGCACGGCTTTCTGCCTGACTCCCCTCCCTCCGTTTTCCCCTTTCTCTACCCTCAGCAGAGCAGCAGAGTGATCCCCTCATTCTTGGGAAATAAAATCCACCCACATCTCCCTGTTTATTACTGGCTTCCCATCTAGATACTCGCCTCCACCATCTGTTTGGTTTCCCTTCCAGGTCGCACACACCGGTCGAACCAGATCTCGGCTCCTGAGTATGTCTTCCTGATCTCAGAGCTTGCGGGCGAGAGGAGGTTTGCCTCCATTGTGGCCAAGCGTCTGGAGAGCCTGGTAAGGGTCCCCCTTGTCGGGGTGAGCTTACCTACCCTCCCCAGAGAGGCCGATTCAGCCCTAGTGATTGAGCAGGGCAACTTGGGCCAGCTCGTCACAGGACTGCTCTCCTCCTGTGTCCCCTTGGCTGCTGCACCTTGGATGCCCCTTCTCTAAAGTCCCACAAGCGACTGTCATTTACAAGGCCTTCCATCCTCCTGTAGTCCCCCAAAGAAGGTTCCCTTGACAAACAGCCCTCTCACTCTCTCATACAGGGGGCCTTGACCCATGGGGACAGAAGAGCCACTGAATCCAGAGACCTCAGCAAATACAACTTTGAGAACAAGGTAAGCTCAGGCAGTCTCTTGGTAGGGTACTTGAAAAGCAGTGGTAGCTAGTGGCCTGGGCCTCCATGGCCCAGGTTGCCATGGTCCAGGTCTCTGTGGTCCAGGTTTCCATGACCCAGGCTGCCATGACCGAGGCCTCTGTGGCCCAGGCTACTATGATCCAGGCTGCCGTGGCCCAGGTTGCCATGGTCCAGGCCTCCATAGTCCAGGTTTCCATGGCCCAAGCTGCTGTGGCCCAAGCCTCCACGGCCCAGGTCTCTGTGGTCCAGGTTTCCATGACCCAGGCTACCATGACCGAGGCCTCCGCGGCCCAGGCTACCATGGTCCAGGCTGCCATGGCCCGGGTTGCCATGCTCCAGGCTGCCGTGGTCCAGGCCTCCGTGGTCCAGGTTTCCATGGCCCAAGCTGCTGTGGCCCAGGCCTCCATGGTCCAGGTTTTCATGGCCCAGGCTGCCATGACCAAGGCCTCCGCGGCCCAGGCTGCCCTGGTCCAAGCTGCCATGGCCCGGGTTG
>JAJPUD010027924.1:2496-15112 GCA_023553655.1 Myrmecobius fasciatus
TGGAGGGGGAAGTGTAACTTGCTGTAGCAAAATTGGGCCTAATATTTTCATACTACAAAGTTAACCAATTATGTTACTGTCATCTCCTTATTGTCACACATCCTGATGTATTCTTTGTTCTGTTCTCCCTCAAAACCTATAAAAGAAGAAACTTTAATTCATTTTAATGAGGAGGATGAGGATGAATATTTTGACTTTAGTTTTAGACTGGAAAGTGAGGCAGCCATTGCCACATTCTATTCTCAGGTTTCCAACCCTGACAAATAAAATATTATCTTATTTAAGGAAACATGCCTTGGTTTACCTTGAATTAAATTTCACTTGAGACAGATTCAGTAAGTTTAAGCTGTTTATTCTACAAAAGAAGATGCTTATAATCCCTAAGAGTTTTATTAGAGCAATTAGAAGTATACACTGATAGAAGCAAGAGGTGAGGGTTTGTAATGATCTTATGCTTAAAAAAAACAAATACAAATTAATAAATGAGAAAGAAGGTTGCACTGAGAGGATAGCAGAAGGAAAAGATAGAATGGAATAACTATCTTACATAAGAGGAGTAAAAAGAAAACCTTTTACATTGGAAGAAAAAATAAGAGATAGAAATCAATATCTGAACCTTACTCTCATCAGATTTTGCTGAAAGTGGAAATACCATATATACTAATTTGGGTACAAGGAAGTAGGAGATGAGAGGGGAGTGATAGAAGAAAGGATAGATTTCAACATTCAACCTTTGCCAAACCCTGTGTTCTATTTTTTTCTCCTCTCTTTTCCTCATTCCCTTCCCTAGATAGAAAGTAATCTAATATATGTTAAACATTTGCAATTCTACAAATATTTTCAGAATTATCATGCTGCACAAGAAAAACCAGATCAAAAGGGGGAAAGTGAGAAAGAAAACAAAATGCAAGCAAACCACAACAAAAAAGAGTAAAAATACTAAGTTGTGAGCAACATTCAATTCCCACAAACCTTTCTGGGGTGTACATTGTCTGTCTTTATCACAAGACTATTGGAACTGGCTTGAATTATCTCATTGTTGAAAAGAGCCACATCTACCAGAACTGATTATCATATAATTTTGCTATTGTTATGTACAACGATCTCCTGGCTTTGCTCACTTCACTTAGCAATAGTTCATTTAAGTCTCTCCAGGTCTCTCTGAAATCATCCTGCTAATCATTTCTTATAGAACAATAAGATTACATAACTTCATGTACCATAATTTATTCAGCCATTCTTCAACTGATGGGCATTTTTTCATATAACTATAGCCATCTACCATCTTGACCATTGTTTTGCCATTGGATTGTAATATCACTGGGAGAGTAAAGGGCTAGCGTCTTTTTTGAGTGCTTGGATAGACACTGAGCTGCTTGTTTTGGAAGAGTAATATAGAACAGAACTATCAAGGTTGGTGGTAAGCAGCATACAAAACTCTCAAGGTATATCTTAAATCAGAATGACAATAAATTTTGAAATTTAAAATAAATGTTTAAAATATAATAAATTATGTTAATTTGTCATTTTCTAAGTGAATATGATGCCTACAGGTATCTATTTGTATTCGAGTTCAATAATACCATTAAAGACACATAGAAACTTAACAAATGTGAGCAGAGAAAAAGTAAATGATGCCTGTATTTATTAGTTTGGTTTGATGAAAATATTAGAAGAGATAGGATCTGGAAATTGTGAATACAAATCCTTGCTCTGATAAGCAATTTTTTTTGTCTTTTTGTGAAGCAATTGAGTTTGAATAACTTGCCTAGGGTCATACAGCTTGAGGAAAGATTTAAACTTAGTTCTTCCTTACTTCAGGCCTTATATGTTAACAATCTCATTTGGGCAAATGTTTTTACTTTGTCTGAATCTCAGTTGTTGTTTTTATTTTCATTTAGCCTTTGAAATATGAATTTCGAACTAGAAGAACTCTAAGGTTTGATTTAGCTCTGAATTTATATGATTAAAAGATTTAGCACAAGGACATGCAGGGAAGGATGGAAGTACATGTTAATATGCTTAAAGAAAAATAAAGGAAAAATGATTATATTGTCGCCAAGGGAAAAAAAAAAGAAATAGGACCTGAAGAGAAGGGAAAAAAAGTTCCTGGATGCAGAACAGAGAATCAATGACAAAGGGAGAATAAACAGGAAAATGTAGATAACAAGAAAGAGAAACCTTAAAAATTTAGAAAATTGATAAGACAGACTAAGGTATTAAATGTGTGTAAAACTAGTTAAGAGAAGGAGAGTGTAGATATCAAGATGAAAAGGAGAAAGACATAAGGAGTGAAAGTCTAGGCGTAGTGATTTATCTAAGTACCTACTTAAAAATTTTATAAAGCCCTGAAAATCTTATTTCTAATTAGTATCAAAAATAAGGGGAAAAGTGTAAAGAACTGATACTTTAAAATATAATCTATTATGTTTATATTTCTGCCATAGAAAACAATCACTTTTATATACTTTCAATAGACCAGTCTTCTTAAGAGAAAAAAATTAAAGGACTAGCTTTATATCAAAACTGATAGATTATGCTATATAAGGAATAGTTCACAGATTTGGTATTTAGAGAAGAAAAGTCTTAAGGATGAATGTGAAAACTGTTTTTGAGAATTTATGTTTGTGTGTATATATGTATATGAATGTATATTTACATATACAAATATATATATATATACATATAATATTCATATTTTATAGTATATAAAGCATTGTAACAATTGGTATATTTAAAAGTTGAATAGTTTGGTCAAGGTAAAATGTATTCTCCCCCCCCCAAAGACTGGTCATTTTTGGGAGGTATTTGCCTCTGATATCCCTCCAATTTTTTTAAGTACTGTGATTTTTATTGATAAAAATCAGTGGAGATGTTCCTTATATATTTCAGAAGCAACATTGCTGATGTGTTAGAAGTACTTACTAATTTATTATAAACAGTAATTTAGTTGAGGTTACATTGGGTGCTCTGAGTAATTATACCTATCCTGGGTCAATTCCTTTGTCACTAGCTCGCAATTATATTCTTTTTTCAATTTTGAAACAGCTGTTATTTATAAGTATTTACTTTTACATGAATAATAATGTTTACACTGACAATATGTTGTAACACTATATATGTATATGTATATATATATTTGTGTGTGTATATGTATATGCTTATATAAGTATGCAATTATATGTAAATGTGTATATATCTATATAATTTGGGATTTTCCAAAGTATTTTCCTAAATGATTTGGGATACATTTGCCCTCTTTTAGAGATTTGAAAATATGACATTTATTTCTAAATATGTGAATTAAAAGTTTTCATTACATAAAAAATAAATTCCCTTTAAAGATAAAGATTTTCATACTTTCCCAGTACTTATTACTAGTTTTGCCCATTGCTTTCACTCTCATTCATTAATATTAATCCATCTAGGTTTACAGCTTGTATAGACATAATTTAAGCAAGGATAAAATTACTAAGACATTTTAAAACTAGATTTTCTGCCTTGAAGTATTTTTAATACTTGAACTTTCAAGTTACAATTGTATTGGTGTTTACTGTGGTTTCATTAATTGTGCGCCAGTAATATTGATTGTACATGAAAGTATGACTTTATTTGAAGCAAGCTCCACATTAAGCAAGGGATCCTTTTGACATTATCATTTTGTTCCTCTTTTCCTTTTCCAGTTTTTATTCTTTAATTCACCTTCCTTCATGTTCTTTCTTTTCTTTAGTACTTTTATGTTATGCCTCTTTCTTTTTTCCTCTAGGCATGTTGACATATTTGTTATAGCATACATTTTTGCTACATTGACAGTAGTACTGAGAGAATGAAAAGCCTTTATTTTTATTAACCCTTTAGACCTTGCACAATCAGCTAGTGATTCTCCATTCATGAAATTCTAACATCACTACACCATTTCAGGAGTGATATTGTATCTAAAATTAATATCTTATCATTTTTCCTTATGGAATAGCACAGCAAAGGATTTGCCTCCCATATTGATACTTTTACTTTTTTTCTTTCTTTTTTGCTGAGGCAATTGGGCTTAAGTGACTTTCCCAGGGTCACACAACTAGGAAGTGTTAAATGTCTGAGGCCAGATTTGAATTCAGGTCTTTCTGACTTCAGGGCTGGTGCTCTATCCACTGTACCACCTAGTTTTCCTTCATATTGATACGTTCAAGATATCATCTGATATCCTTAATATTACTTTGTGGCACATAATATTGTTGACAACAAGTTATATATGTACTTGTTTTTTATTTGTAGAATGCTAGCTCTTTGAGATCAGGAATAGTTTTATTATAGACACTCAACATTTAATATGTATTGAAATGATTTAAGTTGGATTGACCCATTAAAAAAGAAAGAAAGAAATTCATTTATTGATTACAAGATATGTTTCTTCCTTTTCACAGTCTAATTCCCTAAAAGACAAAACCCAGATGGTTAACATCCAAAACATCATTTTGGAGATAAGACAAATATGTAGATTTTTATTGCTTTCTATCATTCATTCATTTTGTTGACAACAACAAAACACACTTTAAGAATTTTGGGACAAGGTAAAAATAAAAAACAAGCTCTTATTTAGGAAGTAAATGTGTTACTTGTCTTATGACATAATTGTGATAGAACTATAGTTCCATTAGAAATTATAGTTTTGAAGAATTAAGAGAAACCCAGAATGATTTACATAACTCAGGTAAACTGAAGGAAGTAGAACCAAATAAAGCATTATATGCAATGATAACAGTAATCTGAATGAATAGAATGTTAAAAAAAATTAAAGTTCAGTTGTCACAACAATCTTGATATCAGAAGTCAGAAAATAAATCCCTTCCTGATCCTCTTAATAGTGTATAAATATAATAAATGCTATTGGATAGGGTTAGGGACAGAGTTTGTGATTTCATTAATATAGGGAACTACCATTTAAGGAATCCTCTCTATTAATGCAGATCAGAACTTTCTCTAAAGACTAATTTTTTTTTATTTTTGTTGAGGTAATTGAGATTAAGTGACTTGCTCGAGATTACACAGCTAGGAAGCATTTAGTGTCTGAGATCAGATTTGAACTCAGGTCCTCCTGACTGCAGAGCTGGTGCTCTATCCACTGTGCAACCTAGCTGCCCCATGTGTTTTCTTATTGAATAATCAAGTTTAAAGATTCAGTCAACAAGTCAACATATATTTATTGTGTTGGATCATAGCACTGAGGCAGAGCGATAAAGTTTAGAAAGCTAGGAAAAGTAGGAAGAGATGTGATTAATGATTTCTTGTGGTCACAAATGCATTATGTCAGAGATGGCTCTTGAATTGATGTCCTCCAAGCTTCCAGGCCTATCTTTATCTTCTAGGGCACAAAACTGTTTTGTTTTGGTTTGGTTTGGTTAGAAGGGAGGCTTCTGGAGTTTGGGAGGTATGCTAGGATATAGAGATGAGGAAATAAGGCTTATGTCACAAAAATGCATCTTTATGACATTTAAAAAATAAGTTGTTGAAAAAAGTTTTCTAAATCTTATTAATAAAATAAAATATTAAAAACTTAATGGTTTGAGAGGAAAAATTATTAATATATTATATTATCTGATTTACCTTACATAGTAAATCACAGAGTAGAAATAGAATTAAATTTGTGACCTGTTACTTCTAACAATCACTCTTCCATTGTAAATTAAATCATTCATATTCTGGTCTATACATATCTTTAGAGTTAGGTTAATTTAACATACACACAAACTTATGCATTCAGGAAAATGTATCTCCCACATAGACTCAAATTCAGTCTACATGTTGTATAGTTATTTTTTCTCCCTTTTCTGAACTACTTTTTACTTTTAAAATATGTTTTATAAATGAATATTATGGTCTACAAATTCATTGCTAAGTATAAACTATAAATAGGAGAAGCCATATCTAGCCAAAAAAAGAAAGCTTTAATTTCATATTCAACTCTGAAAATGAATAATGGAAAATAGAATTTCAAAATTTTAATGAGATATGACAAAACTAGAGGTATTTGGAAATACTTTCATTTACAAAGTGTAAATGAAACCATCTCTTGTCTTAAAAATCCATAAGTGACAATGTTCCTTCTGTGTTTGCTTTGAAGCAGAGAAGCCTCTATAACCTCATCAAAATACAGTGGGCAGAGGAGAGAGAATTTAACACAATCTTATTTTAAGAAATGATTTTGCATTTATGTTTTTAAAGTAAATATATTCTCTTCATAGAAATCTTTTCTTATGGATAATTTTTTCCTGAAACTCCATATGTAAGGCAATTATTAACTAAATATTTCTCTCCACCACTATTCTTTTCAATTAAATGAGATTAAGACACTCCAGAATCTATTGTCTCTGTATTTTAAAATATCTGTTCAAATGTTGCTAGCTGGGAAAAATCATCTGGATTTCAGATTCTTCCAGGAAAATATTTTTCAACAATATCTAAATTACAAAGTATTTATTACTGCAGAAGAAGGGAACTAACTGCTAAGCAAGAGATATAGACAAAATAAAACTATTTCCTCATCTAATATATAAGCCTCATTGGCATTTTTATAACAATGATGTTCTTTAGGTATTTTACATTGTACCTTCACTGATTATAACCCAATCAGCCCAAAAGGGCATAAGTTTTTTCTCTCTGTCCCTCTATTTGTCCCTTTTTCAGCCTTTGTCTTTTTTTCTCTATCTTTCTGTCCTTGTGTCTGTGTCTCTCGCTGGCTCTCTCTGTCTCTGTCTCTGCTTCTCTCTGTGTATCTCCTGTCTCTAACTCTGTCTCTCTCTCTCATCAAGTCATTGCCATTGCCATGGACTCTGTTGTCACAGCTACTACAGTATCATATACCCAAGTATTCATAGTATTGGCTTGGATGAGTCAGATGCTAACATTTCAATATAAACATACATTCAAAAACAGATAAACACAAATCATTGTTGTATTGTTTATTATTTAGATTAAGAGAAGTGAAGAAAAAATATTATTATTGGAGTTTGAAGATAAAATTGTCATGTGCACCTCTACCTCCTTGACCCTGCCACAGATAGCCAGTTATTAAACATTTAAAAGTAAACCCCTGAACTATATCCTACCTCTGAGGTGCTTTTGAATGAAGAAGATATAAGCTCCTTTTCAAGTTCCTAAATGAAAAGAAAGATGATGAACAAAAGATAGTGCTACCTCTTCTAAATACAGGTTTACCTAGGAGGCCATGCACACATATACATGAACAGCCCAGTATAGGAGGAAGAGAACATCCATAAGAACTCAGAGAATCGTTCTTATACATGTGAATCAGCAGTTAGGAGAAATCTTAAAGTTATAAAATGTACCTTCAATATATTCATGGAATTCCGACTCAGCAATCAATTACAAGTTTTGTCTTGGCATGCTAGTAGCTATAAGAATACAAGTGTAATTTAGCTGAAATATGGAAGAAAGAGACTCATCCATTTAGCATCTCATAGAATCTCAGAGGTAATATATAAGGAGATGTCACAGATTCCCTGAAGAAAAGCTACTTCACCAGAAATTTTAAAAATGAGGCATTTTAGGGTATTGATGAACAGAATTCTGGTCCTGGACTTAGGAAAATTTGACATCAAAACTAGCCTCAGTTTCTATCTGTAACCTTGAACAATTCATATAAGCCCTGTTTACTTTTTTTTTTCCTCTCATCTTTTAAACAAGATAATATCACCTGCCCCTCAGGATTGTTGTAAGAAACAGATGATATCTAATTAGTAAAGCAGCATAGTGCTTGGTACATAGAATGTACTTCATAAATGTTAGATATTTATTAATGCTAACATTTTAATATGACATAATCATTTAGAAAAAGCCAAACACAAACCACAAACACTTGCAACTGAATTAATCCACCAAATAAAAATTTTACTTGATTCTTTTTCTTTTTCTTTCTTCAAAACAAAAAGCTCTATGAACTACAATTGCAAAATAATGTCACCTTATTAAAATACATCCCCAAATATTGTTTGATCCTAACTTTATGGACTTTGTTGAGGCAGTTCTGTGATAGAGAGATGATACTTTCATTATAATTGTTTCCCTTTTCAAGGCATTGACAACCCTAAAGTTGTCTTGTTTTTTCATGGGAACAATTGGGATAATAATTGTAACTTAAAAAATTTGTATGCCAACATTCATGGAATTGGCTTAAGTTGATGTGGGACAAGGGCAGAAATTATCATTGTTTTCATTCCCCCAACCATATCTTAATTTTTTTTCTCTAATTATATGTAAAGACCATTTTAAACAATGTTTTTTTTTTTAATTTGAAATCCAAATTTTCTCCCTTTTTTTCCCTCAGGAGTGATTTTCTCCCTCTTTTTATCAGCACCCCTGTCTAAGACAATAAATAATTTGATATAGGTCCTATATAACCAAGTCTGTAAAAAGCATATATTCCTATTAGTCATGTTGTAAAAGAAGAAACAGGTCAAAATAAGAACAACAAAACTAAAGTTAACAGAGTATGCTTCAATCTACAATTAGACTTCACTTCTTTCTTCAGATAAGATATAATTTCTTATGACAAATTCCTTTGTAATTGTCTTGATGTATTGCTGAAAAGAGATGATTATCACACAATATTGCTAATACTTAGCCCATGTTCTCCTGGTTCTGCTCATTTCATTTTCCATAAGTCCATGTAAGAATTTCCAAATATTTCTGAAATCCACCTCTTCATCATTTCTTATAATACAAAAGTATTCCATTACATTCATATATCACAACTATTCAATCATTCTCCAATTTGTAAGCATCTCCTCAACTTCCAATTCTTTGTGACCATAAAAAGAACTGTTACACATATATTTGTACCTTTTATATAATCCCTCTAGTAGTGACATTGTTGGAACGAAGGATAAGCACAATTTGATTGTCCATTGGACACATTTATGAATTGCTACCCAGAATGGTTGGATCAACTCATAATTTCAACAACAATGCATTACTGTCACAATTTTCCTCACATCATTTTTCTTTTCTGTAATAATAGTCAATTTAATAGGTATGAGTGCATATCTCAGAGCTATTTTTAATTAAAATTATTTTAATTCATAGTGATTTATAGCATTTTTCACATGATATGATTTCATATAAAATCATGATTTCTTCATCTCAAAACTACCTTTTCATGTCATTTGACCATTTATAATTTGGGGAATGACTTGTATTTGTATATATCTGATCCAATTATACATTATGGAAATAAGGTCTTTACTGAAGACATTTGTTGTAAAGATTTTTTCCCAGTTTTTTTTTTTTGCTTTCTTTCTAAACTTGACTACATTTTTTTGTTTTATTTGCACAAAAGTTTTTTTTAATTCAATATAACCAAAATTATCCATTTTATATTTTGTAATGCTCTCTATTTCAAATTTGGTCATATTTTCTCCCTTCTTTATAGATCTGACAGGCGAACTAATCCTTACTCTCATAATTTGCTAATGTTCTCTTTTTGACCTTATCTTGGTGTAAGATTTTTAGTATGCTATAAGATGCTGAAATCTACCTAGTTTTGGTCATTTTGTTTTCCAATTTTCCCAGCTTTTTTTTTTCTCAAATAGTGAATTCTTGTTAAAGAAGCTGAGGTTTTTGTATTTATCAAGCACTAGATCATTATGATAATGTACTACAGTGTCTTGAACATCTTATCTATTGCATTGATCCATTACTCTATTTCTTAGCCAGTACCAGAAAGTTTGAAATTTATTGCTTCACAATATAAGGAAGGTAAAATAAAAGGAAGACAATTAACATAATTGATTATATCAATAAAATGTTTTATTTTTAAAAACACAATTATATTGTTATAGAAAAAAATCTTTTGATATAGTGTAACACTCATTTTTATTAAAAACACTTGAAATATTGAGATGTTTATATATATAATATATATATGTATATATATGGATCTTTCCTTAAATTGATAAAAATAAAGGTATTCATCTAAAACCATGATCAGGAGTTATTTGCAAAGGAGGTAAATTAGAAGCCTTCCTAGTAAGAGCAGGTATTACATAAGAATAACCCCTGTCACGAATATTATTCAATACTGTTTGGAAACCCTAGCAATAGCAATAAGAAGAAAAGGAAATTGAAGAAATTAAAATGGGGAATGATGGAATAAGACTAGTATTTTTGGTAGATGATACAATATATTTGAAAAATACCAAAGATTTAACTGAAAAGTTAGTTGAAACAATTAATGTTTGCAAAGTAGCAGGATATTAAATAAATCCACACAAATCACCAGCATTCCTGTGTAGTATGAATAAAATTTTTCAAGAAGATATAGGAAGAAAATACCCCATTAGAAAAAATAACACAATTCTTTCAGAAAGCCAAAAAAATTCCGAATTTTTAAAAATAATGAAAAAGATGTTTTAGCAGTACCAGATCTTCAAATATAAAAATTTTTGTGCAAATAAAACACATATCATGAGAAGAAAAAAAGAAAAAATAAATTATAGAGTTTATCAGATAAAGGTCTCATATTTAAAATATATAAATAACTGCAAGCATGAGGCTTTCCTGAAGTGATAAATGGTCAAAGATATGAAGAGATAGTTTTCTGATGAGGAAGTTATATTAGTGTGAAAAGATTTTTTAAAGTAATTATAGATTAGAGAAATTCAAGTTGAAACAAAAGTTTAAAAAATCATTTTACCCTCACCAGATTGACTAATATGAGAGAAAGGAAAAATGACACATGTTGGAAGGGATGTGAAAAATTAAGATATTAATTCATTGTTGATGAAATTGCAAATTAATCTGGACATTTTAAAGAGTAAAGAAGGGGGAGGGGCAGAGCCAAGATGGTGGAGTGCAGACACTACTCTCTGTGACCTCCTCTGATCTCTCAAACCAACAGCAAATTAAGCCTCTGAACTGGTTCTGGAGTGAAGGCTCCCCCAAATACTTGGAGTACAACACATTTCCAGCAAAAGTTACTTTGGAAGAACTTTGGAGCATGTCTGTTTCAAATGGGCAGGGGATCAGGCAGTTTGCCATGCTCAGGCGGCAGGGCACGAGACCAGGATTGGGATGGAGCATGGCAGATTCTAAGCACCTGGGAAATCCCTGGGAGACTCTTGGACCACTTTGCTCTGCTTGTGGGCAGTTGCTTTGGCAGATCTGCCTTTAGTAGAAGGTAGATTATAACCCACTGCAGGTGCCATTCCTAGCCTGGAAAGCCCAGAATGGAAAGTAAATCAGCCAAACTGCCCCAGGGCAAATTGAAGCAGTTGCCAGTCCTCTGCTTTAACGGACCCCAAGCTCTAAAAAATGAGAAAGTAACAGAAAAGAACTCTAAACATAGACAACTTTTATGGATAGAAAGAAGGGTAGACCTCAGATCCTGAGGTTCCTAAAGGGAAAGAAACTCCAGAGGAAGCCATAAAATGGTCCCCATTCTACAAGACGTTCCTGGAAGATTGCATAAAGAATCTCAAAAGAGATTTAATTTTTAAGGTATTATTTCCTTCAGTTATCTTTTTTAGGTCCTTTTGTAACTGGCCAATTGAATTTTTTGGTTCATTGCATTCTTTTTCCATTTTGCCAATTTTATTTTTCAGTGAATTGTTGTCTTTTTCCAATTCACTAATTTTATTTTTCAGTGAATTTTTATCTTTTTCCAATTCACTATTTTTATTTTCTAGGGGGTTGGTGATTTTTTTCCAATTCACTAATTTTATTTTTCAGTGAATTTTTATCTTTTTCCAATTCACTATTTTTATTTTCTATTGAGTTGGTGATTTTTTCCAATTCACCAATTTTGTTTTTCAGTGAATTGTTGTCTTTTAACAATTCACTATTTTTATTTTCCAGTGAGTTGGTGACTTTTTCCAATTCACTAATTTTGTTTTTCAGTGAATTTTTGTCTTTTTCCGATTCATGAGACTTATTTTCCAGTTTTTCACATCTCTGTTGCAGGGCGATGTTTCCTTCTTGCATTGCTCTCAGTTTATTTCCCCAATCTTCTTCTAGCTCTCTTTTGAGATTCTTTATGCAATCTTCCAGGTAAGCCTTCTGAAAGGGAGACCAGCTTAAGTCCACCTTTGTGGCTTTATCTGGGATTGTTTTCAGAATCTCAGGATCTGGGGACTGCTCTAGTTTCTCTCCATAAAAGCTGTCTAGTGTGAGAGCTCTCTTCTTCTTGCTCATTATGTTTAGCTGAGGTATCAGTTAACAGGAGGGAATTCTGCAGCCCCAGCAGCAGCAGCAGCAGCAGTGGCAGCAGCAGCAGGAGGGATTTCAATTTGCCCTGGGGCAGTTTGCCGAGTTGACTTCCTGTCTGGGGCTGATTTTGCTAGATCCCTACTAGGACCACACTTTCAGCTGCTCTTAATCCACCCTTTATCAAAGGTAGACCTGCCAAAGCACCTGCCCGCAAGCAGAGCAAAGTGGCCCAAGGGTCTCCCAGGGACTTCCTGGCAGCCTGAAATCCTCTGGTCCATCCCAGCCCGGGACTTGCACCTCGGCTGCGCCCTGGCATCTGAGTGCTGGGAGCTGCTCGATCCCCTGCCCGTCTAAAACTGACCTCAGAAGTTCTTTCAAAGTAGATATTTGATAGAAGTGC
>JAJPUD010027925.1:0-14196 GCA_023553655.1 Myrmecobius fasciatus
TCTATTTCTTCTTGCATCTCTCTTAATTTCTCCCCTAGGAATTTGTGTGCTATTGCACTTGGTGCATATATATTTAGTATAGATATTGCTACATTATCTATGGTACCCTTTAATAAAATATAGTTTCCTTCCTTATCTCTTTTGATTAGATCTATCTTGGCTTTTACTTGATCTGAGATAAGGATTGCTACCCCTGCTTTTTTTTGTTCACCTGAAGCATAATAGGTTCTGCTCCAGCCTTTTACCTTCATCCTATATGTGTCACTATGTTTTAGATGTGTTTCTTGTAGACAACATATTGTGGGATTCTGGTTTTTAATCCAGTCTGATATTCACTTCCGCTTTATGGGAGAGTTCATCCCATTCACATTCACAGATAGAATAACTAATTCTTTATTTCCTGCCATCTTATTTACCCAAGTTATGTTTTCCCCTTTCCTTTCCCCTTTCTCCCTTCCGCCCACCTCAGTACTTTGCTTTTGAATACCCTCTCCCCCAAACAATACTCCACTCTTTAGATCCCTTCCCCTTGTTTTTACTCCTTTCCCCTGATTCTTCTATTTTCCCTTCTATTAGTTTATCCCTTTCTTTTCTTCCTTTCCCTCCCCCTTCCCTCTAGCAACAGACAAGTTTCTATGTGAAATCAAATGTCTGATATGCACTTTTAGAGCCCAACCTGATGAGAGTAAGATTTACACAATGCTCAACTCCATCCCCTCTTTATCTCAATTATATTAGGTTTTCTTTGCCTCTTCAAGAGATTTTACCTTGTTTTTACCTCCTTATTTTTTTAGATCTTATTTTACCACTTTTTCCCTCTTTTCCCCAGTATGACAACCTTTCCCCCTCTAGTTCTCTTTTTCATATTATCAAAGTAATATCCAGTTAATTATACCCCCAAACTTTAAGCATCCCCCTAGTAGAAATAAAGTTCTCAAGAGTCCTTTCCTTTTTACCTTTTTATGCATCTCTTGAGTTCTGTGTTTGGATGTCGAATTTCTTGTTCAGATCTGGTCTTTTCATTAGAAATAGGTGAAATTCACCTATATCATTGAATGACAATCTTCTTCCCTGGAGGATAATGCTCATTCTAGCTGGATAGGATATTCTTGGCTGTAATCCAAGTTCCTTTGCCCTTCATAATATCTGGTTCCAGGCCCTTCGATCCTTCAATGTGGAGGCTGACAGATCCTGTGTGATTCTAATTATTGAACCTCGGTATTTGAATTGTTTCTTTCTAGCTGCTAGCAGAATCTGTTCCTTGGTGCTATAGTCCTGAAATTTAGCCACGATATTCCTTGGGGTTTTAATTTTGGGGTCTCTTTCAGGAGGTGATAGGTGAATTCTTTCAATGGTGATTTTGCCCTTTGATTCTACAATCGCAAGGCAGTTTTCTTTCAGGATTTCCTGGAAGATAGTGTTTAGATTCTTTTTTTCATCATGGCTTTCAGGAAGTCCAATAATCCTTAGATTATCTCTCCTAGATCTATTTTCCAAGTCAGTTGTTTTTCCTAGGAGATATTTCATATTTTCTTCTAATTTTTCATTTTTTTTGTTTTTGTTTCACTGATTCTTGAAGTCTTATTGAGTCATTCACTTGCATTTGTTCAATTCTTATTTTTAAAGTGTTGTTTTCTTCAATTACCTTTTTAAGCTCCATTTGTAACTGGCCAATTGAATTTTTTTGTTCATTGCACTCTTTTTCCACTTCACTAATTTTATTTTTCAATAGATCGTTGTCTTTTTCATATCTCTTTTGCAGGGCATCATATCCTTCTTGCAAGATACTGTATCCTTCTTGCACTAATTTCAATTTATTTTCCCATTTATCCTCCAGTTCTTTTAGTAGGTTCTTTAAGCAATCTTCCAGAAAGGCCTTTTGAAACTGGGACCAGTGATGGTCCTTGCTGATTCCCTCTGGAGTTATGTCTAAACGAACCTCTGGATCTGGGGTTTTCTTCTCTTTCTCTTTGTAAAAGCTGTGTATGGTGAGAGCTCTCTTTTGTCTCATCTGTTTTTTTTTTCCTCGCTCTTTTTTTTTTTCTTTTTAGACAGCGTGAATATCTCTTTAAGGTAGGGGAAAAAAAAAAAAAAACGGCTGAAACGGCTGGCTGAAGATTTTGCCCTGAGGTGCTTCAGCGAATTAATTTCAGGTGCTGGGCTGGTGGGGGCTAGGACTAAGCCAGAATTACTCCTTAAACAAGGCAAGTTTGCCAGAACACCTGCCCCCAATCAGGACAGACTGTCCCGAGTGCCTCAGATAAACTCCAAGTGTTTGGAATTTGGAGTTTGGAGTTTAGAGTTTTTTTGCCAGTCTGAACTGAGCTGAGCTGAGTCCCACCTTCACTTCCGGCCTCCACCAGAGTTCTCTGTCACCAAAGTCCTCTGTTTATCCCTCTGTCTGAGCTAGACAAACCTGATGTGAAGTTTTTCAGAGACATCTGCAAGCAGTATCCAAATATTTCCTGATTCGTTGACTTGAAGATCAGTTCAGAGGCTTATTTTATTGTTGATTTGAGAGAAGTTTGGAGGAGAGAGTCACCCTTTCACTCCGCCATCTTGGCTCCGCCCCCCTCCCTAACTTCTTTCTTATTTATTTTGTGGTTTGATTTATCTGATTCTGAGAGAGCAAGGTTGAGATCCCCCACTAGTATAGTTGTACTGTCTATGTCTCCTTGCATCTCTGTTAGTTTCTCCTCTAGGAATTTGGATGCTATACCACTTAGTGCATATATGTTTAGTATTGATACCACTTCATTGTCTATGGTACCCTTTAGTAAAATACAGTTTCCTTCCTTATCTCTTTAATTAGATCTATTTTTGCTTTTACTTGATCTAAGGATTGCTACCCCTGCTTTTTTTTTTTTTTTTCATGAAGCATAAAAGATTCTGCTCCAGCCCTTTACCTTCACTCTGTATGTATCTCTATGTTTTAGATGTGTTTCTTGTAAACAACATATTGTAGGATTCTGGCTTTTAATCCAGTCCACTATCCATTTCCGTTTTATGGGAGAGTTCATCCCATTCACATTCACAGTTAAAATGGCTATATCTACATTTCCTGCCATCTTAATTACCCAAAGTTATATTTTTCTCTTCCCTTTTCCCTTACTCCCTTCCCCGCTCCCCAGTATTTTGTTTTTGATGACCACCTCCCTCTAACTGTCCTCCCCCCTTTAGAACCCTCCCTCTTTTTTACACCTTTCCCCAAATCCTTCTATTAATTTATCCCTTTCTTTTCCTCCTTTCCCTCCTACTTCCCTATATAGAGGGCCAAGTTTTTCCCTGAAATGAAATGTGTCTGATATACTCTTTTTAGAGCCCAATCTAATGAGAGTAAGATTTACACAATACTCATCACCCTTTTTTCTTTCCCTGAAATATATTAGATTTTCTATGTCTCTTCATGAGACTTTGCCTTATTTTACCTCCTTTTTTTACTTTATTTTACCTCCTTTCCCCTCCTCCCCCTTTTTTTACAGTATGATATACCTTCCACCTCTAATATCTTTTCCATTATTATCAGAGTAAAATCAAATTATACCCTCACTCTTTAATGATACCCCTAGTAGAGATATAGTTTTTGAGAGTTTTTTCCTTTTTACCTTTTTATGCTTCTCTAGAGTTCTGTGTTTGGAGGTCAAATTTTTTGTTGAGACCTGGTCTTTTCATTAGAAATAGGTGAAATTCTCCTGTATTATTGAATGACCATCTTCTTCCCTGGAAGATGATGCTCATTCTAGCTGGATAACTTATTCTTGGTTGTAATCCAAGTTCTTTTGCCTTTTGGAATATCTGATTCCAGGCCCTTTGATCCTTCAAAGTGGAACATGACAGATCCTGTGTAATTCTAATGACAGTTCCTCGGTATTTGAACTGTTTTTCTTTTTTTTTTTTTTTTCTAGAAGCTTGTAATACCTTTTCCTTGGTGCGATAGTCCTGAAATTTGGCCATGATATTCCTTGGGGTTTTAATTTTGGGGTCTCTTTCTGAAGGTGAGCGGTGAATTCTTTCAATGCCAACTTTGCCTTCTGATTCTAAAACATCAGGGCAATTCTCTTTCATGATTTCCTGGAAGATAGCATCAAGGTTCTTTTTTTAATTGTGAATTTCAGGGAGTCCAATAATCCTTAGATTGTCTCTCCTGGATCTGTTTTCCAAGTCAGTTGTTTTTCCTAGGAGATATTTCATATTTTCTTCTATTTTTTCATTTTTTTGATTTTGTTTGACTGATTCTTGAAGTCTTATTGAGTCATTGATTTCAATTTGTTCAATTTTAATTTTTAAGGTATTATTTCCTTCAGTTATCTTTTTACCTCTTTTTGTAACTGGCCAATTGAATTTTTTGGTTCATTGCATTCTTTTTCCATTTTGCCAATTTTATTTTTTCAGTGAATTGTTGTCTTTTTCGAATTCACTAATTTTGTTTTTCAGTGAATAGTTATCTTTTTCCAATTCACTATTTTTTTTTTATTTTCCAGTGAGTTGGTGACTTTTTCAATTTACCAATTTTGTTTTTCAGTGAATTGTTATTTTTTTCCAATTCACTATTTTTATTTTCTAGTGAGTTGGTGACTTTTTCCAATTCACCAATTTTATTTTTCAGTGAATCGTTGTCTTTTTCAAATTCACTATTTTTATTTTCCAGTGAGTTGGTGACTTTTTCCAATTCACCAGACTTATTTTCCAGTTTTTCACATCTCTGTTGCAGGGCGATATTTCCTTCTTGTATTGCTCTCAGTTTATTTCCCCATTCTTCTTCTAGCTCTCTTTTGAGATTCTTTATGCAATCTTCCAGGTAAGCCTTCTGAAAGGGAGACCAGCTTAAGTCCACCTTTGTGTCTTTATCTGGGATTGTTTTCAGAATCTCAGGATCTGGGGACTTCTCTAGTTTCTCTTTGTAAAAGCTGTCTATGGTGAGGCCTCTCTTCTTCTTGCTCATGATTTTCAGCTGAGGTGTCAGTCACCAGCAGGGAATTCTGCAGCAACAATTTCAATTTGCCCTGGGGCAGTTTGTCTAGTTGACTTCCTGTGTGGGGCTGATCACACTAGATCCCCACTAGGACCACACTTTCAGCTGCTCTCAATCCACCCTTTATCAAAGGCAGACCTGCCAAAGCACCTGCCCGCAAGCAGAGCAAAGTGGCCCAAGTGTCTCCCAGGGACTTCCTGGCAGCCTAAAATCTTCTGGTCCTTCCCAGCCTCGGACTTGCACCTTGGCTGCACACTGGCATTTGTTCGCTGGGAGCTGCTCGATCCCCTGCCCATCTAAAACTGACCTCAGGAGTTCTTTCAAAGTAGATATTTGACAGAAGTGCATTGTAGTCCAAATGTTTGGTGGAGCCCTCACTCCAGAACCAATTCGGAGGTTCAATTTGTCTGGGTCTGAGGGAAGGTCTCAGGAGCTCACAAAGAACCCTGCAGTTTGCCATCTTGGCTCTGCCCCCTACTGACTATTTTAAGGAAAAGTCCATTTATTCCTATATTCTCTAAAGTGTTTAATAGGAAAGGATGTTGGATTTTATCAAATGAATTTTCTGCATCTATTAAGATAAAGTTTTTTGTTAATTTGGTTATTTACATAGTAAATGATGCTAATAGTTTTTCTAATATTGAACCATCCCTGCCTTCCTGATATAAATCCTTCTTGGTCATGGTGTATTATTATGGGGATGATTTTCTGTAATCTTTTTGCTAATATTTTATTTAAGATTTTTGCATCAATATTCAATAGGGAGATTGGTCTATAACTTTGTTTTTCTGTGTTTGTTCTGCCTGGTTTAGGTATCAGTACCATGTCTGTGTCATAAAAGGAATTTGGTAGGAGTCCTTCATTCCCTATTTTTTTTTTCCAAATAGTTTATATAATATTGGAGTCAATTGTTCTTTAAATGTTTGGTAGAATTCACATGAAAATCCATTTGGTTCTAGGGGTTTTTTCTTAGGGAGTTTATTAATGAATTGTCCTATTTCTTTTTCTAAAATGGGACTATTTAAGTAATTTATTTCCTCTTCTGTTAATGTGGGCAATCTATATTTTTTTAGCTATTCCTCCATTTCAGTTAGGGTTATCAAGTTTATTGGCATAATGTTGGGCAAAATAACTCCTAATTATTCCTCTAATTTTCTCTTCATTGGTGGAAAGTTCTCCCTTTTCATTTTTGAGACTAACACTTTGATTTTCCTCTTTTCTTTTTCTAATCAAATTAATTAGAGGTTTATCTATTTTGTTGGTTTTTCTCATAAAACCAATTTTTAGTTTTATTTATTAATTCAATAGTTTTTTTTTTACTTTTAATTTTATTAATCTCTCCTTTGATTTTTAGGATTTCAAGTTTGGTACTTGATTGGGGGTTCTTACTTTGTTCTTTTTCTAGCTTTTTCAGTTGCAAGCCCCATTCATTGATTTTCTCTTTCTCTATTTTATGCAAATAAGCATCTAGAGATATAAAATTTCCCCTTATTACCATTTTGGCTGCACCCCAGAAATTTTGGTATGTTGTCTCATTATTGTGATTCTCTTGGATGAAATTAGTATTTGTGTCTGTAATTTGCTGTTTCAACCATTCCTTCTTTAGGATGAGATTATTGATTACCAATTGCTTTTTGTTCTATTTTCTCCTGGACTTATATTGCATGTGAATTTTATTCCATAAATGATCTGAAAAAAATGCATTTACTATTTCTGCCTTCCTGCATTTGATTTTGAGGTTTTTGTGTCCTAATACATGGTCAATTTTTGTATAAGTTCCATGAATCACTGGGAAAAAGTAAACTCCATTCTGTCTCCACTTAATTTTTTTTCCAAAGATTTGTCATACCTAACTTTTCTAACCTTTTGTTTATCTCCTTAACTTCTTCCTTATTTATGTTGTGTTTCAATTTGTCTAGTTCTTAGAGAGGGTAGTTGAGATCCCCTACTATTATAGTTTTGCTGTATATTTTTTCTGGCATCTCTCTGAACTTTTCTTCAAAGAATTTCCATGCTGTACCACTTGGTGCATATTTGTTTAGTATTGATATTGCTTCATTACCTATGATAACCTTTAGTAAGATATAGTTTCCTTCCTTGTCTCTTTTAATTGGATCTCTCTTTGCTTTTCCTTGATCTGAAATCAGGATTGCTATCTCTGTTTTTTTTTTGTTCACCTGAAGCAAAATAGATTGTGCTCCAGCACTTTACCTTCACTCTGTATGTATTATTATGATTTACATTTGTTTCTAGTAAACAGCATATTGTTGGATTCTAGCTTTTAATCCTGTCTGCTATCTGCTTCTTCTTTATGGGAGAGTTCATTTCATTCACATTCACAGTTAAAATAACTAATTCTGTATTTCCTGCCATCTTATTTACCCTAGATTATGCTTTTCCCTTTCCTATCCCCTTTCCCTGCTCTCTACTATTTTGCTTTTGATAACCACTTCCCTCAAACAATGCTTCCCTTTTAGAGCTCTGCCTCCTTTTTTACACCTTTCCCCTAATTCTTCTGTTTTCCCTTCTATTAGTCTTTCCTTTTCTTTTCCTTCTTTCCCTCCTATTTCCTTATAAGGAAGGACAAGTTTCTTTGTGATACTAAATACATGTTATTCTCTCCGAGCCAAATCTGATGAGATTAAAATTAACACAATGTTCATCCCTCTCCATTCTTTCCCTCAGTTATAGTAGGTTTTCTTTGCCTCTACATGTGATGTAATTTCTCTTATTTTACCTCTTTTTTCCTCTTCTTCCAGTGTTATCCCTTTTGTATCTCTAATTTCTTTTTTCATATTATCATAATATGATAATAATCATAATCATAATATCATAATAAAATCAACCCTCATTCCCTAAGTATATCCATAACACAAATATAGTTCTTGTTTTTTTGTTTGTTTGTTTGTTTGTTTTTACCTTTTTATGTTTCTCTTGAGTTCTGGAGTTCTGTGTTTCGAGATGAAATTTTTTGTTCAGTTCAGTTTTCTTTAGAAATAAGTGAAATTCACCTATATCATTGAATGTCCATCTTCTTTCCTGAAAGATAATGCTCATTTTAGCTGGATAGTTTATTCTTGGCTATAATCCCATTTCCTTTGTTTTTCCAAATATCAGATTCCAGGCGTTTGGATCCTTCAAGGTGGAAACTGTTAAATCCTGGGTGATCCTAATTGCAGCTCCTTGGTATTTAAATCGTTTCTTTCTGGCTGCTTGCATTATCTTTTCCCTGGTATGATAGTTCTTAAATTAAGCCACAATATTCCTTAGGGATTTAATTTTGGGGTTTCTTTCAGGAGGTAATCAGTGGATTGCTTCAATAGTTATTTTGCTTTCTGATTCTAAAATATCAGGGCAGTTTTCTTTCATAATTTCCTGGAAGATTGTGTCTAGGTTCTTTTTTTCATCATGGCTTTCAGCAAGTCCTATATTCCTTACATTGTCTCTCCTAATCTATTTTCCAGGTCAGTTATTTTTCCTAGGAGATATTTCATATTTTCTTATATCTTTTCTTTTTTTTTGTTTTTGTTTGACTGATTCTTGAAGTCTTTTTGAGTCCTTTACTTCCATTTGTCCAATTCTAATTTTTAACATCTTATTTACTTCAGTTACTTTTGACCAATTAGATTTTTTTTGTTCATTTCATTCTTTTTTCCATTTTATTCATGTTTTTTGGCAATGATTTTGTTTCCCCATATTTCTTCTAATTTTCTTTTGTGATACTTTATGCAATCTTCAAAGAAAGCCTTGTGACATGGGTCCAGCTTATATCTCTCTCTGGGGCTTTTTCTGGAGTTGTTTTACCTTTAGGAACCTCAGGATTTGATGTCTGTTCTTCCCTCTCTCCATAAAAGCTGTCTATGGTCAGAGCTCTTTTTACATTTTTAAAGGGTGAGCTGTGCTCCTTGGGACACAAGGGAAATTGTCCCAATCTTCTTTTGCAGAGACACAGACGTCTCTCACTGATTGCTTTGAGGCTGATAGTGCTTCAGGCTTTCCCACTACACTGGCTTGGTCTGGCCAACTCCCATATGTTATGCTGGGGTTCAGCAGTTCACAATTAGCCTTCTGTGGTTCCGGTGAAGGTCTCACAAATGGTCTGCTGACCCTTTGGCCTTCTAAAACAGAAAAGAGTTGCCAATACTCCTCTTCTACGATCCTCCCCTAGTTTGCCTATAACGAGCCTCACCATATTTGCCCAACAGAGACAGACCTTTGCTGAAGTCATTCCAAGATATCTTAACATAGAGGAATTATTATACTCTGAATGTTTGTGGGTTTTGACACTCCAAAATTTGTTCAGAGGCTTGATCTAGCATTGATTCTGAGGAAAGCCAGGGAGATCTTAGGCAATATCCTATCTATTCTCTACCATCTTGGCTTTGTCTCCTATCATTTCCAATAACATATTTTTCAGTTTGTTTTCACTATAAACACTTAAGTGTCACTCATTTTTTTACACACAAATATATTTTATAGGTATACTGAAGAAAAATTATACCCTTTCATAACCGTTTGGTTATGTTAGAAATATAGGGAAGTGATTTATTTATTTTATATTCTGCTAATTATTGGAGCATTTTTATTATTGGTTTAGATGAATATCTAAATTATCATATTATCTGGGAGCAATATTGTATAATGGGTCTTGAGTTAAGAGAACTTAAGATCAAATATGATCACAGGCACTTATTAGCTATATAAAACAAACCAAATCAAACATTATTTGTTTTAGTTTTCTCAATTTATATATAAAGTTGAAATAATAACAATACCTAGACCATATAGTTTTATGAAAATCAAATGAGAAAATACTTGGAAAACACTTAGCACAATGTTTGGCACATATTAGGAGCTACATATATACTCATTCCATACCCTTTCCCCTTATCTGAATGTAAATGATTTTTTTTTACTATTTATATGTGACTACTATTTTGCCAATTTATTTTTCTTCTTTTATTACTATAGCTAGCATTTCTACACACACGCACATATGACTATGTATATTATGTATAAATAGATAAATAGTAAAATAATAATAATAAAGATACTCTTCTGTTTATTCAAGTAGGCATCAAGCATTTATGTAAATTTATATTTCCTTTGATCCTCAATATATTCCTGTGAGATAGGCCTTAATTTATCCTCTTTTTATAGTTGAGGAAATTGAGGCAGCAGAAAATCTGAGACTTATTCAGGGTCACACAGCTAGTAAGTGTCTAAATCTGGATTAGATTTCTAGTCTTTCTAATATGCATTCTTCAGGCAGAGTTATCTACCCATTGTGTCACCCAAATACTCTTAAGATGAAGGAGAAGTGAAAACATTGTCCTATTCTTTTGGGAAATTGTTAAAAAGCAATAGTAGAGGATATGTAATTTGCTACCAAAATGATCTATAAGAGAATTATGAAGTTCCTTACTTGTCATTGTCAATGAGGAAAGGGCTAATAGAAATAAAACTCAGGCTGGATCTTGAAGGCTGTAACAAAGTTGAATTGGTTGAGAGGAAGAAAGGAACATTCTAGAATAATGGCGTAAATAAAGGCTTCAAGTGAACAATGTATATAATGAGTTTAGTCCCAGGCCCAGTGCAATATTCTGCCTCATTATAACAAGCTTTGTTTTAGAGATCATTATGCTATTCAGTGGAAAGAGCAGTGGGTTTAGAATATGAGTTCCTAAGATTAAATTTTATTTTAATTACTTAAGTGAGACATTTACACTTCCTGGACCCCAGTTTCATTACATACAACTTGAATACATTGAGATAATATCAATTTTAGTACTACATCTAAAACAAAGTTTTATAGGACCATAATATGAGGAGCTTCAATAGCAGGTTGAAGAATTGTCTAGAAATATATATTTCATTTATTGTCAAATGTGTGTATTTTTGTAGTTCAGACACTTAGTTTTGCCAACTCCTTATGATCTCATTTTGGGCTTTCTTTGCATAAATACCAGAATGGTTTGACATTTCCAACTCATTTTATACATAAGGAAGCTGAGGCAAACATATTTAAGTGATCTTCCAAGAATCACACACGTAATAAGTGACTGAAGTCAGATTTGAATTAGGAAGATGATTTTTTGTGATTCAATGCTGGATACACTACCCACAATCCCACCTAGTTATACTAATATGTATATACATTTTACCATTCACAAATTCACATTTGTTAATTCATTTGATCTAAAGGTCTATTCCATGAAGTGGATAGGAGATATTATTGTCTCTGTTTTACACATAAAGAAATATAGAGATGTAAACTAACTTATCTGAGATTTTACAACTAATAAGTGAGAAGGCACTCATTTTAAGGTCTACCAACTTCCAGATCTATGTGCAATCCTATATATATATATATATATATATATATATTTCAGTAATGGGAAATTCTTGTAGGTTTTTGAACAAAAAAGTGGCATTTTGTAATCATCAGTTTGGGTTTTTTTAGTGTTTTTGTTTTTAAGAATGGTTTGTTAGCAAAATAAAAGTTAGATTATCAATGGATGAAAGCTAAGGGAAAACAGATTAGTTAGCACCTTATTGTTCAAGTCCAACCAGTTATGTATATATATATACATATGTTATATATATATATATGTATATATATATATATATATATATACATATATATATATGGAACTGGTGAGAAAGACATTCTGAATTTTAAAAAAGTAAGAAAACAAGATTTGGTATCATATGTGAGTAAAGGGAATGAATTTAATTAAAGATTAAACTAAAATTATAAGAATTTTAAATTTGAAATGGTATATTTTATTAAGATAGAGATTTTTTGAATGAACTGATTGGTTAAAGAAATGAGACATTTTTTAATGTTGAAATTAATGTCAAAAATGAGATATTCCAACAAAAATCTGAGCTGTTATCTTGAAAGATCTTAGAGAAAAGAGATTATTTTTAAGTGAGACAGAGCTGAATTTGAGGTAACTATTTCAAGGTATTTTGCAGATAAATATTTCAAAAATGATAGTTAACTCCACGAGCATTATTTTATTATGTGTGCTTGAGTTCTTCCTTAAATTTCTCATACAGATAAGAATGCCTATCCCTTAGAGCTTATATCAAAGAAATTTGGTAGTTCCTTCTTACACAAAAAAAGACTACTTTTGAGCTCAAATATGGTCAGTTTGCTATTTATCAAAAGATCAGGCAAGCCAAATTCTGATAGGATCAATGCCATATTGTTCAAAAATATATGTTTTTCATCAACAGGATTTATAACATACCATCTACTTATTATTTTGTTGAGGGGCTATAATCAACATTTGTCAAAGATATACCCATAGTGACAAAATTATAAAATATTAAATTATTAAAGCTGCAATGTGTGCTTCATCTTAATTTTGAATTTGAGACACTTTAGCTAAGAGATCATTCATAGGCCTTTTTCAGTAATCAAAAAATTTTATTAGATGGTATGTAAATATTAGACTTTAATGATGCAACTTGTCAGAGGTATGAGGCTATGATTTTATTTTAACAGACTCCAACTATTTACAATTCAGATGACCTGCAGCTTTTCAAGATGCAACTAGACATTTGGTCTCCAGAAATGATCCAGAATACCATTATAACTACCACTTAAAAGATTTAAGACTTCTTTTAGGGATAAGGTGGGAAGATTTAGTGCCCAAATGTTAATTCCCACTGAGTAGACATCTTGCAATTAAAATAAAGGACAATTGTATTTCATTAAAATGCCTATCTATGTTTTAAAACTTACACGATTGACATGGGGGCGGAGCCAAGATGGCGGAGTGAAAAGGTGACTTTCTGCCTCTCCTCCGATCTTCTCTCAAATCAACAATAAAATAAGCTTCTGAACTGATCTTCAAGTCAACGAACTCAGAAATATTTGGGCACAGCTCTCTGGAGAACTTCATATCAGGTTAGTCGGACTCGGACAGAGAGATAAATAGACCACCCCTGTGCACACCGGAAGTGAGGGTGCGACTCAGCTCAGCTCATCTTGGAAGAAATTCCAAACTCCAAACTCCAAATTCCAAACACCTGGAGTTTATCTGAGGCACTCGGGACACTCTGCCCTGATTGGGGGCAGGTGTTCTGGCAGACTTGCCTTGTTTAAGGAGTAATTCGGGCTTAGTCCTAGCCCCCACCGGCCCAGCACCTTAAGTCAACTCGCCAAAGTGCCACAGGGCAAAGCGTCTTCAGCCGAGGTTTTTTTTTTCTCCTACCTTAAAGAGATATCCACTCTGTCTAAAAAAAAAAAAAAATGATGAAGAAGCAAAAAAGAGCTCTCACCATAGACAGCTTTTATCAAGGCAAAGAAACGACCTTAGATACAGAGGTTTATTTAGACAAAAATCAAGAAAAAAACAGCAAGGACCATCACTGGTCCCCGTTTCAAAAGGCCTTTCTGGAAGACTGCATAAAGAACCTCAAAAGAGAGCTGGAGGATAAATGGCAAAATAAACTGAAATCAGTGCAAGAAGAATACAGTATCTTGCAAGAAGGATATGATGCTCTGAAAAAGAGATATGAAAAAGACACCAATTTATTAAAAAAATAAAATTAGTGAAGTGGAAAAAGAGTGCAGTGAACAAATTGGCCAGTTACAAAAGGAACTTAAAAAGGTAACTGAAGAAAACAACACTTTAAAAATAAGAATTGAACAAACGCAAGTGAATGACTCACTAAGACTTGAAGAATCAGTCAAACAAAAACAAAAAAATGAAAAATTAGAAGAAAATATGAAATATCTCCTAGGAAAAAAAACTGACTTAGAAAATAGATCTAGGAGAGACAATCTAAGGATTATTGGACTTCCTGAAAGCCATGATGAAAAAAAGAATCTAAACACTATCTTCCAGGAAATCCTGAAAGAAAACTGCCTTGCGTTGTAGAATCAAAGGGCAAAATCACCATTGAAAGAATTCACTTATCACCTCCTGAAAGAGACCCCAAAATTAAAACCCCAAGGAATACCGTGGCTAAATTTCAGGACTATAGCACCAAGGAATAGATTCTGCTAGCAGCTAGAAAGAAACAATTCAAATACCGAGGATCAATAATTAGAATCTGTCAGGCTCTGTCATCTTCCACACTGAAGGATCGAAGGGCTTGGAACCAGATATTTCGAAGGGCAAAGGAACTTGGATTACAGCCAAGAATAACCTATCCAGCTAGAATGAGCATTATCCTCCAGGGAAGAAGATGGTCATTCAATGATA
>JAJPUD010027927.1:0-15110 GCA_023553655.1 Myrmecobius fasciatus
AATTGGAGAGTGGATGAATCAATTATGGTATATGAATGTTATGGAATATTATTGCTCTGTAAGAAACGACCAGCAGGACGATTTCAGAGAGGCCTGGAGAGACTTGCATGAACTCATGTTGTGTGAAACGATCAGAACCAGGAGATCATCATGCACAGCAACAACAGTATTACATGATGATCAATTCTGATGGACATGGCTCTCTGCAATAAAGAATTGTCTCAAACCAGTTCCAGTTGTTCACTGAAGAAAACCATATACACCCAGAAAGAGGGACATGAAATATGGACCACAACGTAACATTTTCATGATCTCTATTGACATTTGCTTGCATTGTGTTCCCTTTCTCTGATTCTTTTTTTTTTTCTTGTAGATAGGATTTTTTTTGCATAACTTCTCAAGCATTTCAACATTATTAACATGTAGTAGACGTCCTGCCATCTAGGGGAGGGGAGGAGACTGGGGGTAAAATTTGTATTGGAAAGCTTTGTAAAGATCAAGGTTGGGGAACTACCCATACATATGTTATACAAATAAAAAGCTTAAAATAAAAAAAAAGAAACAAAAGTAGAGATATCACGGGGAGGTGTGGGAGGTATATGACCCAGACTTGTCATACAGCCTATATGAATGCATAGTCACAAGAATGTATGTGAAAGTAATAGCTTTCAGAGTTTGATAGAATGAATGTGAATGGAAATAATGAAAAATAAACTTGGAAATATATGTTGGAACTATTTATGGGTTGACATTATTTCACCAATAAGGAGTTTTATTTGTTATGCTGTATGAAGAGAGAACCACTGAAAGTTTTTGAGAAAAGTCTGATTATGTTCCTGTCTTTTAATATGCAGCATAAAATTTAGAAGCATTTTTCCAACTTGAAAAACAATGAAAAAAATTTGATCTGAATTTTTGTCAGATCTATAATATCTTTCATATTTTTCTAGTTTCATTGAATGTTTAAATCAATATATTGATGCTACCTCATGCTACATATATTAAATTTTAGAGATGGTAGGTATATTAGATATGGTCTTGTTCAATCAAGCAAAAATCAGAGAAGAAAAATTTACTGATGCCCAGGAACATGATCTTTCTATTAATTCACGATGATATTGTAGTTTCAAGCTAGATTACACATTTCTTTAAGAAGCATTTGATTGAATGATCCATTCATTCACACTTTCATCTGGCAGGCAGTTATTTAGTGTTTAATATGTGTATCCACTATTCTAAGAAATCAAAGAGGCATCTTAGGACAAAGATACTATCTTTGAGGAATTAGTCATTGTTTATCATTTATTTTCAAGGAGGACCAATGACATCATGAAGTAATGTCTTGTCTCATATATTAATTGGATTTAAGTAAGGAAGAGTTGCACAAAATTGTCAGCCTTACTCTCTTTTCCAGAATCATTAATGTCCAGTGGTAAGACAAGTCAGGATCACTGTTGATAGCCTGGGATTCAATGTTTGGCCTTGATGGCTATGATATGTGACCAAGTGTTAAGCTCTCCACAGTGTCTGCTTCAGCTGCCTTCATGATCTTTGGAACAAATGTTTCTTATCCATCTATTATGCTCAGGAGTAGTCTTAATAATATTGGTTTATATGGCATTTAAACAGTTTAAAAGGCATAATTCCTCAGTAATCAAAACATTTTATGTGTAATGGCAGCCTTTTTAGAAAGGGTTATCTGGCCATCTCTTAGGCTAAAAGAAATCATAGAGGTTCACAGATCATACGTCCTTTGGAAAAGGTGTATTACTGAGGATGGCAATCAATTCTGATGATTAACAATTGAGAGAATGGAAATGCCAATGAGAGGCTGAACCAATCAAATGAGCTTTGATTGTGTTATTTGTTTCTAAGTTAAGTCCTGACTTCAGAAATCTAGTCAAAAAATTTATCACCACCCAAACCTCAGCAGTGTTTACAGTGTCTTCCACACTTAGTGGGGCCTGGATAGAGAAACTTAGCTCAATCTTCAGAGACTGTAGTCTAAAATGAAAATTAAAAAAGGAAGGAGAATCTGAACCTCCAAAAATAACGGGATAGTAATAATTTTTTCTCATGTAAATATTCCCCCAATTTGCAACAGATTTGAGTCCTGCAGCTTTTTCCTCAACATAGGTTAGTTCATCAGCTGAAATTTTTTAAACTGGGGTATGATTGTGATGTTATAACTTCTGAGAGTCAAAAGTAAGAGTTGAGTGGATAGGTAGTTATCTAAGGTAGATAAGTAGTCTTCAAAAGGGTTTATACTTCAAGTCAGTTGTTTTTCCTAGGAGATATTTCATATTTTCTTCTATTTTTTCATTTTTTTTTGTTTTTGTTTGACTGATTCTTGAAGTCTTATTGAGTCATT
This sequence comes from Myrmecobius fasciatus, assembly GCA_023553655.1. Classification (NCBI taxonomy): domain Eukaryota; kingdom Metazoa; phylum Chordata; class Mammalia; order Dasyuromorphia; family Myrmecobiidae; genus Myrmecobius; species Myrmecobius fasciatus. The sequence goes on from JAJPUD010027927.1 coordinate 2,372, forward strand.
CATTTAAATTTGTTCAATTTTAATTTTTAAGGTATTATTTCCTTCAGTTATCGTTTTTAGGTCCTTTTGTAACTGGCCAATTGAATTTTTTGGTTCATTGCATTCTTTTTCCATTTTGCCAATTTTATTTTTCAGTGAATTGTTGTCTTTTTCCAATTCACTAATTTTATTTCTCAGTGAATTTTTATCTTTTTCCAATTCACTATTTTTATTTTCTAGTGAGTTGGTGATTTTTTTCCAATTCACCAATTTTGTTTTTCAGTGAATTGTTGTCTTTTACCAATTCACTATTTTTATTTTCCAGTGAGTTGGTGACTTTTTCCAATTCACTAATTTTGTTTTTCAGTGAATTTTTGTCTTTTTCCGATTCACCAGACTTATTTTCCAGTTTTTCACATCTCTGTTGCAGGGCGATGTTTCCTTCTTGCACTGCTCTCAGTTTATTTCCTCAATCTTCTTCTAGCTCTCTTTTGAGATTCTTTATGCAATCTTCCAGGTAAGCCTTCTGAAAGGGAGACCAGCTTAAGTCCACCTTTGTGGCTTCATCTGGGATTGTTTTCAGAATCTCAGGATCTGGGGACTGCTCTAGTTTCTCTCCATAAAAGCTGTCTATGGTGAGAGCTCTCTTCTTCTTGTTCATTATGTTTAGCTGAGGTATCAGTTAACAGGAGGGAATTCTGCAGCCCCAGCAGCAACAGCTGCAGCAGTGGCAGCAGCAGCAGGCAGGATTTCAATTTGCCCTGGGGCAGTTTGCCGAGTTGACTTCCAGTCTGAGGCTGGTGGGGCTAGATACACACTAGGACCACACTTTCAGCTACTCTCAATCCACCCTTTATCAAAGGTAGACCTGCCAAAGAACCTGCCCGCAAGCAGAGCAAAGTGGCCCAAGGGTCTCCCAGGGACTTCCTGGCAGCCTAAAATCTTCTGGTCCGTCCCAGCCCCGGACTTGCACCCCGGCTGCGCCCTGGCGTCTGAGCGCTGGGAGCTGCTCGATCCCCTGCCCGTCTAAAACTGACCTCAGAAGTTCTTTCAAAGTAGATATTTGATAGAAGTGCGTTGTAGTCCAAGTGTTTAGTGAAGCCCTCACTCCAGAACCAGTTCAGAGGCTCAGTTTGTCTGTGTTTGAGGGAAGGTCTCAAGAGCTTAGAGAGAATGCTGTCTGTTGTTCGCCATCTTGGCTCTGCCCCAAAAAGGGTTTATACTTCAAAAGAGAGGTGCTAAACTCTCCCTGAACACTCCATACATGTCTTAAGCAATTTAAAGTCAATATGGAAAAAATAATGGAGAATCTCAAAGGAAAAAAAATTACATATTAATAGATGAAACTTGAACAAAAACTCCAATATAACCTAATGTCATGGAGTCTGGTTGACTGGAAAGAATGTGGATTTATTGAAAAGAAAATATGAAAAATTACAAAAAAAAAAAGTTTTGTGAGGAGGGGCAAGGAAATAATTATGGTTTTAAGCATCCTAAGTTTGTTTTAGGCATGACATCCAGTTTAATGATATCAACCAGCTATTTGGAATTGTAGTTTCAAAAACTTAGGAAAAAATATGGGGAGATTTATATTTAGGAATCATTGAATTAGTGATCGTCTTTGAAACTCCTGGAATAAAATGAGCCCATGAAGTTAGCGATTATAGCAAGATAAATGAAGAGACTCAAAGATAGAATCTTGTATTAATTTATCCATTTGTGACTGTGAGATGTGAAGACCTTTACCAATAATTTCAGAACATCAGGATAGGTTTAAAAAGGAAAGGTTATTATCTTTCTCAAGAAAGATTACTCTCCAAATACCAATGGTGATGTTAAATGTAGAAGGCTATAGATAGTGGGAGAACTCTGTGAGAGGTATAAGACCCTTCAGCCCAGAGGGAACTTGCTGACCATGTCTAATTCAGGTTCCCATCTTTCCTAAGGGCTCTCAGCTTTCCTGAGAAGTCAGAGGGGATGACCACCTGTATTGTAATTAAAGCAGCATGATACCACGTGGCAAAGAGACATTTTACACATAATAGCAAGTTGTTTATGTGGTCCTGCATGCACACTATATAGTTAGCACATGTACAGTGTGCTATGGTTACATAATGGTATTAGGGTATATGAGGCTGAGAGAATTTGGAATAAATAGACTCCATGTATGACCATCCATTTGAGTTCCACCTCTTTGTTGGTTTTCCAAGACCAAGGACTCAGGCTAGTACTGAGATTCTCCAGAGAGCTAGTCTGGACTCAACATTGGGCATTCAACTTGGGGCCTTGAAAAACAGGAGACACAGCAGCTTGACTGACACAATCAGTGAGTTCAGCAAAGATGTCTCTGTGATCCACATAGGATAAGTAAAAACACAGACCAGAAGGAAGATTCCATAAGGGCTAATCTAGTCACTTGTTTTTCAACCAAATTGGGACAAGGGCTAACCACCTCCCAAAGGAAGTATGACACATGATTATTTAGGTTAGTAGAGAAGCAAGGTTGGTCGATACCTCAGAAGCAGATCGCTGAATTCTCAGATGCTCTGGAGTGCATGTCTCCTTGGCTCTCCAAGGAAAGGAGTTTAGAGCTAGAGATGTACTAGGGAAAGTACTGGGAGAACAACTAACTGAATATAATGGGATAAAATTGTCCTTAAGGAATCCCACATATAAAAAATGAAAAAAAAAGCTTTTACTGTAGAGTGTCCAATCAGGAAGTATGAGGGAAAAACAAGCAAACAGTTGTTGCCATAGTCCTGGAGGGTACAACATATGGGACTGAGCTAAGGGAGTCTTTTTTAGTATTTTTTTGGATTTATATTGTTACTGTTCTAGGAGGTTTGAGGGGCATGGCCAGTTTGGGTTGAAAAGTAGAGAAGGACTGCCCTGGCAGAGTTGAGGGGGTTGGTGTTTCTCCATTTCCCACTCCACCTTCACTTCCCCCTAAGCCCCTACATGCCTCCTTGGGGTACTTTCCCCTTCCTGATACTCCTCCCTTAACTCCACTTTCATGGGCCAGAGAAGAAGGAGGGAGAGGAGTGGTAACACAATCAGCCCCTCCAGCACAGTTTTGTCCTCCCATGACCTGGAGGCAAGGGCAAAGTAGAAGAGACATTTTACTAGGATTAGGATTACAATTGAGTATTTTGACTTTTAGGCAGGGCCACTGTTGAAGGCCTGCCAGGCCTTACACTTATCCTCATCCAATGGAAAGCTATTACACTGATGTGAGTGGAAGAGTGGCCCTTAACCAGTGGGAAAAAATGAGGTTTTATTAGATATAGGACAAGAGCAATTTGACCAATGATACCTAAAAACCTTATTTATGTCCTTGGAACTCCTCTGTATTTACTGTAAAAAAATCTGGAAAATGGAGGATGCTGACTTATTTGAGAAAAGTAAAGGAACAGATCAAGACAATGGGAACTCTTCAGCTTGGGCTTCCATCTCCCACTCAATTGCCTAGCAAATTGCCTCTTTGGGTTATAAACCTTAGGGATTGTTTCTACTCTATCCCTCTGGATAAGGAGTATATAAAAAGATTTGCCTTTTCAGTGCCCAATATTAATTTAGCTAAGTCTTATAAAAGATTTGAATGAACAGTTTTGTCACAGGGAATGAAAAATAGTCCTACCATGTGTCATATGTATGTGGCTGCTGCTCTTACTCCACTAAGGAAAACATTTCCAAGGATTAAGTTATTACAATACATGGATGATTTTTTGGGGTGTGCCCCTGAGGATCAAATATAAGAAGCATGTATACAAAAAACCATAGAAACACTAAGGAACTATCAATTGTATATAGCCTCAGAAAAAATTCAAAGGCATGCTCCTTTTCAATATTTAGGATATGAAGTATATCCCAAGGTACTTAGAGAACAAAAAATTTATTTAAGAAAAGAGAAGTTTATCATGGTGGAGGGCAGACAGGACTCTCTGTGATCTCCTCTCACTTTCTCTCAAATCAACAAAAGATTAAGCGTCTAAATTTGTTTTTGAGTCAAAGCATCCACAAATATTTGTAGTACAAGACATTCCAAGAAGAAGTTACCTTGGAAGAAAGTCAGAACTGTTTCAGTAGGTCAAGGGGACAGTTTGCCAAGACCAGACAACAGGACAGACAGGGCAGGAAGCCGGTCTGGGACTGAGAGTGTGGCAGTTTCTAAGCACTTGAAAAGTTTCTGAGTCTCTTAAGCTATTCTGCCCTGGTAGCAAGCAGGTGCTATGGCAGATCTACCTTTTGTAAAAGGTAGATTGTAAACCACTTAGAACTCCAGGGAAAATTAAAGCAACTGGTGGTACTTTGCTTTAAACTGACCTCAAGTTAAAAAAAATAATAAAAAACAAAAAGAACTCATCAAAGACAGCTTTTATGGAGAGACAGAAAATCAGACCTCACATCTTGAGGTTCATAAAGGTAAAGCAACTCCAGAAGAAGCTACAAAGGGAGACATTAGCTCTTGCCCATTTGACAAGGCTTTCTTCAAAGATTGCATAAAGACTCTAAAAGAGAGTTAGAAGAAAAATAGGGAAGTGGCATCATTGGAAGAAGGAATGGAAAAATCATGAAAGAAAACTGCCCTGATGTTTTAGAATCAGAAAGTAAAATCGCCATTGAAAGAATTCACCCATCACCTCTTGAAAGAGACCCCAAAATTAAATCCCCAAGGAATATCATGGCTAAATTTCAGGACTATCGCACCATGGAAAAGATATTGCAAGCAGCTAGAAAGAAACAATTAAAATACTGAAGAACTGTAATTAGAATCACACAAGATCTGTCAGTTTCCACCTTAAAGGATTGAAGGGCCTGGAATCAGATATTCCGAAAAGGCAAAAGAACTTGGACTACAGTCAAGAATAAGTTATCCAGCTAGAATGAGCATTATCTTCCAGGGAATAAGATGGGCATTTAATGATATAGATGAATTTCACTTATTTCTAATGAAAAGATCAGACCTGAACAAAAATTTGACCTCCAAACTCAGAACTCCAAGAGAAGCATAAAAAGGTAAAAAGGAAAGAACTCTTGAGAACTATATTTCTGTTATGGGTATACTTAAAGAATGGGCATAATTTGATTTTACTTTGATAATATGAAAAAGAAAGTGGAAGTGGAAAGGGTATCCTACTGGAAAAAGAAGAAAAAGGAGGTAAAATAAGGTAAAAAAGCAGGTAAAAAATAAGGTAAAATCTCATGAAGAGTCAAAGAAATCCTAACATAATTGAGGGAAAGAAGGGAAAAGGATGAGCACTGTGTGAATCTTACTCTCATCAGATTGTGCTTTAAGAGAGAATATTAGACATATTTGCTTTCACTGAGAAATTTGTCCCACCTTTTAGGGAAGTGTGAGGGAAAGGAAGAAAAGAAAGGGAAAGAAAAATAGAAGGGAAAATAGAAAAAATGGGAAGGGGCTCTAAAGGGAGAGGACTGTTTGAGGGAGGTGGTCATCAAAAGTAAAATACTGGGGAGGAGAGAAGGGAGAAAGGGGAAAGGAAAGAGAAAAACATAACTTTGGGTAAACAAGATGACAGGAAATACAGAATTAGCGAATTAGTTATTTTAACTGGGAATGTGAATGGAATGATCTCTCCCATAAAATGAAAGTAGATAGACTGGATTAAAAACCAGAATCCTACAATGTGTTGTTTGCAAGAAACACATCTAAAGCATGGTGATACATGCAGAGTGAAGGTAAATGACTGGAAGAGAATCTAGTAAAAGCAAAAATAGATCTAATTAAAACAGATAAGGAAGGAAACTATATTTTACTAAAATATACCATATTAAAAGAAGCAATATCAATACTAAGCATATATGCACAAAGTGATATTGCATCCAAATTCATTGAGGAGAAGTTAAGACAGATGCAAAAAGATATAGACAGCAAAGCTATTCTAGTGGGGGATCTCTTGCTTGCATTTTGTTTTCCTTCTCAGGCTTTTTTTCTTGAGATCTGATTTTTCTTGTACAGCAAGATATCTGTATAAATATGTATACATATATTCAATTCATCATATATTTTAACATAATCAACATGTATTAGATTACCTGCTTTCTAGAAGAGAGTGTGGGAGGAAGTGGATTTTTTTTTTAAATAAGGCTTTGCAAGGGCCAATGTTGAAAAATTACCCATGCCTATGTTTTGCAAATAAAAACCTTTAACAGAAAAAAATATATAAGAACACAGAATTTAAACAACTTAAATTACTTACAGAAATTGATAGGAGGTATACAATAGATGCATCCATTGTTAGGTTTAACTACTTATCAATTATAACCATTGTATGACATTTTAAGGGTAGACACTGCTTTAGATTCACCACACCAGGTTACAAAAGAAACCCAAGAGGCTCTGTCCCACTCTGGGATAGTTTCACAGCATGCATTAATTTGTGCATTGGTGTAGAAGGTGTATATCTTGTCAGGTCTTATCCCTCCCTTAATGGCTTTTAATAAAATTCTAGCCACAAGCACTGAGTAAAGAATAAGGCTTTGGTATTGTTGATTTTGGGGAGTCATCCACTCTATCACTGTCTTCTTCATGAAGGACTAATGTAGATGCCTCTTTTGTAGCAAAAACTAATATTTCCAAGGGTTTTTATGTGACTCTTTCAACCACTTTGGATTTTTGAGGAAAAGTTTCTAAAATTCCTCTTCAAGGATCAACCATCTTTGCAGATGCATCCAAATATAAAAATTGTACTTTATATTCTCTTGATTTAGTTATAAAAAAGAGTAATCAGAACTTCCTTTCAGTCCACTCAGTAGAATGAGTTATATGCAATTATGCTAACTCTTACTTACTACTCAGGATATGTAAAAATAATATCTGATTTGCCTTATTCAGTAGGTGTGATATAAAGAATTGCTGCAGCCCAAATAAAATTTGTATCTTCCTACATATACCAACTTTTTAATGAACTTCAGGAGCAAGTGAGGAACCGTTTAAGTAAATATAATCTCTTGTATGTCTACTCTCATATGGGACATCTAGGTCTTATTTTTTATGGAAACTCAAAGGCAGATCATCATGTTAGCCAACACTCCCCTAATTCTTTTTTTTTTTTCTTTTATCTTTTACTGAGGCCATTGGGTTAAGTGACTTGCCCAGGGTCACACAGCTAGGAAGTATTAAGTGTCTGAGAGCAGATTTGAATTCAGGTCTTCCTCACTCCGAGGATGGTGCTCTATTTACTGCACCATCTAGCTGCCCCCAACACTCCTCTATTTCATGCAGCCCAAGAAGCTCATTCTAAATACCATCAGGCTGCATGAGCTTTATGTCTGCAGTTTGGGATAACAAAAGAGGAAGCTAGGAGCATGGTAAAAGCCTGTATGGCATACCTTCTTTTCCATGCTCCTATGCTCCCTCCAAGGAAGAACACTTGTGGTTTGATACCCAATGAAATCTGGCAGATGGATGTGACCCATTATAAATCCTTTGGACATCTGTCTTTTATTCATGTTATCATGAACAGCTTCTCAGAATTTACTTTGCAGTACCAGCAGCAAAAGAGACCGCCTGTGTTGTCACTGAATTCCTTCCACAGGCCTTTGCAGTTACGAGCGTGCCACAAGCAATTAAAAACAGATAACAGACCTGCATATACTTTTAAACATTATGCCTCTTTTGTGCATAGTATCAGATTTCATACACCACTGACATACCCTTCAAAACTCAAAGACAGGCAAGCATAGAGAGGAGGAACACAGACATCAAGGTGGTCCTCCAAAAACAAAAAAAAAGGAGCTACAAGTAACCTTAGAGAACTGCTAAACTTAACCTTTTATACTAATAGTTTTCTTGATTTTTTATGAAGTTGCACTGGCTCTGGCAAACAAGTTTCATAACCCGCCTGAAGGTCAGTGTCCAGTACAAACAGCTGCAATATCTTTAGATAATTGCCAGGTAATGTGGAGAGATCCAGAAAGTGGTGAATGGAAGGGACCAGTTAGTTTAACTGCTTGAGGCAGAGTGTTTGCTTGTGTCTCTACAGACAGTGAAGGAATCCAATGGGTGCCAAAAAGCCATATCCACCTTGTCCATCAGAAAGAGATGGAAAAAGAGAAGACCCTCCAAACAAAGAGGAAGATGCAAGAAACATTGGGTGGTTCCATCTCCTACTACATCTGCCACTCAAAGAGCATGGAAGTTAACCCTATTTGTATGGCAATTGACTAATAAACATTACCACAGGCATAAAAATAATTGCTACTGAGACCGTTGAAGGACTTCAAAACCTATAGGCATCATTGGATTCCCTGACATATGAAGTGATGTTCAATAAATTGGCTTTGGACTATCTCTTGCCTGCTGAAGGAGGTATATGTCTGATTGTGAATTGATTATTATTTCCTATGTCTTCCTTCTGGTACTCATGGAAGTCTTTTATAGTATCTTGTTTATTCATGTTGTTTGGTATATTACTACTCGCTTATATCATTCCTCCCATGCTGATGGGTTTAATCACTGATATATAGCTGCTTCAATTAAAACAAAATAAAGGGAGAGATGTAGAGAGCCACAGATAGTGGTGGAACTCTAGGTGAATTTTAAGACCCTTCAGCCTAGAGGGAACATACTGACAAGGTATGATTTGGCTTACCATCTTCCCTAAGTACTCTTTGTCTTTCTGAGAAGTCAGGGAGCAGTGACAACCTGTGTTGTAATTCAAGCAGAGTGATACCAAGTGGCAAAAAGTCATCTACATACAATAGCAAGTTGTCTATGTAGTCCTGCATATGTGGCATATAGTTAGCACATATACAGTGTGCTTTGGTTATATAAGGGTATGAGGGTATATAAGGCTGAGAGAATTTGGAATAAATAGACTCCATGTTTGACCATCCATATGAATCCCACCTCTTCACTCCTCTTCTAAGACCAAAGACTCAGGCTGGTACTGAGATCCTCCAGAGAGCTAGTCCAGACACAACACTTAACAAAGAATTTTGCATTTGTGTTCAGCAAAATAGATTATATAACTGCAAACTACCCCCTCTTTTCTTGCTCTTTAACTCATCTTCTGAGTCTCAAGAGGTACCATGTTTTCACAGAAATCAACCCCAGCACAAAAGCACAGACAACAATGATTTTCATAACATGTCTCACCAGATGGTGAGACAACAATTCCCTTCTTTTCTACTCTAGAGGTTTTGATAACTTTTTAGCTTTGGTCAGAATGTACTATAGCTGTCAAAAGCAATTTGACTTACAAGATTACATACAAGATATTCTGGTCTGTTTGGAATAAGAGAGATATTTTCCTAGCATAATCATCTCTTTAACACTCAGATGACTTCATCATTTCATTCATGACAAAGATAGAACTAGCCAAGGAAGCAAAGTAGCAATAAAAACTCTGGTATAAAAGTAAAGAGAATGAAGTTTCATAAAAATGAAGAAAAGAAATCATTTTTACAAGGTAGCGGTATTAATAACATCAAATGCTAAAAAATCATTATGCAAGAATATTATAAAAATCATAAGAATTGCTGATTAGAAGTCTAAGACATTCAGTTTGAAGGGTTGAAAAATGCTAAGAAATTTAAAGATGTATCTTTATACTAAAATTTGTGATGACAAAGATGCAATATTGAAGAAATAGGTCAAAAGAAAACACAAGAAAGAATAGAGTGAATAAAGGATTTACTTCAATCTGCATTCAGAGATCATCAGTTCTTTATCTGGATATGGGAAATATTTCCCTTACTTGGTGCTTTGTATGTGTCCTACATCCCTGTATGCTAAGAGGAATTGAGTCATTGTGATAAATAGTCAAAGGATATGACTAGATACTTTTCAGATGATTAAATGAAAGCCATCTATTATCACATGAAAAAATTTTCTAAATAGCTACTGAGTAGAGAAAAGCAAATTAAAACAATGTCTCAGATTGGCTAAGATGGAAGCAAAAGATAATGATAAATGTTGGAGGTGATATGGGAAACTGGTGTTGGAGGTGATATGGGAAATTTATTTTTGGTTGAAATGTGAAATGGTCCAAATATTCTGAAGAGCCCAAAAGGCTATAAAACTGTGCATACTCTTTGCCCTAACTTGATCTATATCCCAAGGAAATCATATAGGAGAGAAAAGTACTCACATGTACAAAAATGTTTGTAGCAGCTCTTTTGCAGTAGCAAAGAATTGAAAAACGAGAAGGTGCACATCAATTGGGTAATAGCTGAACAAATTGTGGTAAATTAAGATAATGGAACATTTTTTTTTGTAAAAAATGATGAACAAACTGATTTTACAAAGGTCTGGAAAGATTTCTATGAACTGATGCTAAGTGAAACAAATTGAAATAGAAATACATTGTACACAATAGCAGCAAGAATGTGGTATAATCAACTTTAAAAGACTTGGTTTTTTTAAGTTGTTCACCAATCAAAAGTAATTCCAATACACTTTAGATAGAAAATGCTATCTGCATCTAGGAAAAGAACTATGGAAATGGAATGTAAATCAACCCATCTCTAGGTCACTTCTTTTTTCTGTTTTTTTTTTCCTCTCCATTGGTTTCACCCTTTTGTTCTTATTTTTCTCTCATAACAAAATTCATAAATCAATGTGTAATAAAATAACTCAAAAAGTTAATAAAAAACAAAAAGGGAAGAAGTTGTCATGATAAATGCCATCTCTCACCTCTGTTGGTTTCCATGGTATCTATTGATACAATATCTATCGGAGATCTAGATATTGCCCTTTACACCAATTCTGAGTCAAATCCTTCTTAACACTTCAAGAATCATTAAAACAGTGATGTTTTCTAGAAGATATAAGAAATTGAGTGACTATGTGCTCCTCTCAATACGAAATAATTAGCATTGAGATTTTGTTACAACAAATTTGAAAATTGCTTTTCAAAATATTTATACTCTGGAAATCCATTCATATCAATAATTGCCACTATTAATAATGTAATGCTTTAGATCAAAAGGGCAAGGAATAACATATGGCAAATATTTTAGTGCTCATAGAAGAAGCCAGTTTGGATAGAAAGGCATCTTAGTTTTTAATTTATTTTTTGACCTTTAGAACTGATCACAGTCATTGTGAGAGTTTTATGGGGTGGAGGTGGGATTTATCCAACTTTCCTAAGTCAAAAAAAAGCACTAAATAACAGTGATAATTCTGCTTGGACTGGAATAATAATGTATAATAAAATAACAGTATGAACCATATTAAGTACATCATATAACAAAAACATACAATGTAATGATGATAATAGGTGTAATACTTACTAGCTCCACAGGCAATATGCATATGGATTCATTCTAGCATCTAGTACATATAAGTGCTTCATATATTCATTCAGGTTTTACTTGATTGGAATTGAACTCAACCTACAATATATCTCCAAAAAGCAAAAAAAAAATAAAATATGGCTGTCACTTAGGAAATAAAGACGACATGATAGCAATTTAGCATCAGATTAACACTGTAAAATATTATGAATGCATTATAATTAAAGATTTTAACTTATTTATACAGAAAGGAAATGATAAAACACATCTCTGTAGAAGAAACTTGCTGAATACCTAGAAAGACATGACATGTTTTATAATCAATAAGACTTAATTATCTTTACTTTCTGAATAGACAGTAAATATACAAAACTAAAACCTACAATCATATAATCATAATATACAGAAATATACTAAAAACATGGACCTCAATAAATCAATAGGAATTAAATAAACTAAAATAGAATCAGAGTATCCTCACAGATAAAACTATATATCATTACTGTATGGACATGATACCAATCCACAAAAATATATTATTTTTATTTTTATTTGTTAGACGTGGTAAAATATATGTTAAATCAAACTTATGGACACATATTTATATAATTATCTTGCTGCACAAAAATTAAATCAAACCAGAAAAATGAGAAAAAAATGCAAGCAAAAACCAACAAAAACTGTGAAAATGCTATATTATGAAAACCACTCAGTTCCCAAAGTCCTCTTTCTGCATGAAGATTGCTTTCTTCATCAAAAGATCATTGGAATTGTTCTGAATCATTAATTGTGGAAGAAAGCCACATGTATCAGAATAAATTATTATAAAATCTTATTGTTGCTATGTACAATGATCTTCTGCTTCTGCTCATTTCACTTGGCATCAATTCATGCAAGTTTCTCCAGACCTCTATGAAAGGTCTATTTTGTAAGGAGTTATATGCTTTTTCCATTTTATGAGATCTATTTTGTAGGGAATTAAATGCTTTTCCAATTTGATCATATATATCTGTTAAGGAGTTTTCTTCAGATAATTTCTGTTTTTCCTTTTCCTTACCATCTTGTAAAGATTGTTTTATTCCATATTGGTGATAATAGGGTGTCACTAAGTTTTCTTGAATGGCAGAGAATGATATTAGCAAGGGAAACTAGGTAATGTAGTCAGAAGGAAAAGAATCAGAAGAGAGAGACTAAGCATGTATGAAAGAAAAAGAATGCCTTATTGCACAAAATGAAAAGGATCTTTTTTTGAAACAAAAAAAATTTCATTGAAATGAGTGGCCCTTGAAGGAGGAGGAGCCAAGATAGCGAACGGCCAAAGCGGTTATAAGGGGCAATTTTATATCTCTGGATGCTTACTTGCATAAAATAGAAAAAGAAAAGATCAATGAATTGGGCTTATTATTTAAAAATTTTGAAAAAGTACAAATTAAAAACCCTCAATTAAATACCAAATTGGAAATTCTAAAAATAAAAGGGAAAATTAATAAAATTGAAA
>JAJPUD010027928.1:464-15110 GCA_023553655.1 Myrmecobius fasciatus
AAAAAAAAAAAAAAACAGCTGAAACGGCTGGCTGACGATTTTGCCCTGAGGCACTTCGGCGAATTAATTTAAGGTGCTGGGCCGGTGGGGGCTAGAACTAAGCCCGAATTACTCCTTAAACAAGGCAAGTTTGCCAGAACACCTGCCCCCAATCAGGGCAGAGTGTCCGGAGTGCCTCAGATAAACTCCAGGTGTTTGGAATTTGGAGTTCGGAGTTTGGAGTTTTTTTTGCCCGTCTGAGCTGAGCTGGGCTGAGTCCCACCCTCACTCACTTCCGGCCTCCACCAGAGTTCTCAGACACCAAAGTCCTCTGTTTATCCCTCTGTCTGAGCTAGACAAACCTGATGTGAAGTTTTTCAGAGATATCTGCAAGCAGTATCCAAATATTTCCTGATTCGTTGACTTGAAGATCAGTTCAGAGGCTTATTTTATTGTTGATTTGAGAGAAGTTTGGAGGAGGAAGCAGAGAGTCACCCTTTCACTCTGCCATCTTGGCTCCGCCCCCTCCCTTATCATTTTTGAAACTAACAATTTGATTTTCCTCTTTCCTTTTTCTGATCAAATTAACTAAAGGCTTATCTATTTTGTTGGTTTTTTCACAAAACCAACTCTTAGTTTTATTTATTAATTCAATAGTTTTCTTATTTTCAATTTTATTCATCTCCCCTTTTATTTTCAGAATTTCCAATTTGGTATTTAATTGAGGGTTTTTAATTTGCTCTTTTTCTAGTTTTTTTAATTGTAACCCTAATTCATTGATCTTCTCCTTCTCTATTTTATGCAAATAAGCATTTAGAAATATAAAGTTACCCCTTATAACCGCTTTGGCCGTATCCCACAAATTTTGGTATGTTGTCTTATTATTGTCGTTCTCCTGGATGAAATTATCGATTGTGTCTATAATTTGCTCTTTCCCCATTCATTCTTCAGGATTAGATTATTTAATTTCCAATTAACTTTTGGTCTATTTTCTCCTGGCTTTATATTACATGTGAGTTTTATTGCATCATGATCTGAAAAGGATACATTTGCTATTTCTGCTTTTCTGCATTTGATTTTGAGGTTTTTATGCCCTAACACATGATCAATTTTTGTGAATTCTTTCAATGCCAACTTTGCCTTCTGATTCTAAAACATCAGGGCAATTCTCTTTCATGATTTCCTGGAAGATAGCATCAAGGTTCTTTTTTTCATCGTGATTTTCAGGGAGTCCGATAATCCTTAGATTGTCTCTCCTGGATCTGTTTTCCAAGTCAATTGTTTTTCCTAGGAGATATTTCATATTGTCTTCTATTTTTTCATTTTTTATTTTTGTTTGACTGATTCTTGAAGTCTTATTGAGTCATTCATTTAAATTTGTTCAATTTTAATTTTTAAGGTATTATTTCCTTCAGTTAACTTTTTTAGCTCCTTTTGTAACTGGCCAATTGAATTTTTTAGTCCATTGCATTCTTTTTCCATTTTGCCAATTTTATTTTTCAATGAATTGTTGTCTTTTTCCAATTCACTAATTTTGTTTTTCAGTGAATTGTTATCTTTTTCCAATTCACTATTTTTATTTTCTTGTGATTTGGTGACTTTTTCCAATTCACCAATTTAGTTTTTTAGTGAATTGTTGTCTTTTACCAATTCACTATTTTTATTTTCTTGTGATTTGGTGACTTTTTCCAATTCACCAATTTTGTTTTTCAGTGAATTGTTGTCTTTTTCCAATTCACTAATTTTGTTCTTCAGTGAATTGTTGTCTTTTACCAATTCACCAATTTTGTTCTTCAGTGAATTGTTGTCTTTTTCCAATTCACCAGACTTATTTTCCAGTTTTTCACGTCTCTGTTGCAGGGCGATATTTCCTTCTTGCACTGCTCTCAATTTATTTCCCCATTCTTCTTCTAGCTCTCTTTTGAGATTCTTTATGCAATCTTCCAGGTAAGCCTTCTGAAAGGGAGACCAGCTTAAGTCCACCTTTGTGGCTTTATCTGGGATTGTTTTCAGAATCTCAGGATCTGGGGACTGCTCTAGTTTCTCTCCGTAAAAGCTGTCTATGATGAGAGCTCTCTTCTTCTTGCTCATGCTTTTGAGTTGAGGTATCAGTCACCAGCAGGGAATCTGCAGCAATTTTAATTTGCCCTGGGGCAGTTTGCCGAGTTGACTTCTGGTCTGGGGCTGATCTGGCTACATCCGCACTAGGACCACACTTTCAGCTGCTCTCAATCCACCCTTTATCAAAGATAGACCTGCCAAAGCACCTGCCTGCAAGCAGAGCAAAGTAGCCCAAGCGTCTCCAAGGGACTTCCTGGCAGCCTAAATTCTTCTGGTCCTTCCCAGCCCCGGACTTGCACCCCGGCTGCGCCCTGGCGTCTGAGCGCTGGGAGCTGCTCGATCCCCTGCCCGTCTAAAACTGACCTCAGAAGTTCTTTCAAAGTAGATATTTGATAGAAGTGCGTTGTAGTCCAAGTGTTTGGTGCCGCCCTCACTCCAGAACCTGTTCAGAGGCTCAGTTTGTCTGGGTCTGAGGGAAGGTCTCAGGAGCTCACAGAGGACACTGTCTGCAGTTCACCATCTTCAAAAGCAATTTTTAATATTTATTTTTTAAAATTGTGAATTCCAAATTTTCCCTCCCTCATCATTGAGAAGGCAAGCAATTTTATGTAAGTTATATATGTGCAGTTATGCAAAATATTTTTCCATATTAGTCATGTGGTGAGAGAAAAAACACCATGTAAGCCAAACTGTCCTAAGTACAGGAATAACCCCTGCCCTCAAAGGAGCTCACGGACTAATGAAAGAGACAACAAAAAACACAAATATATAAATGTATATGTATGTATATATGTGTGTATAGATATATATGTATATTTATTATGATGCAATATATGCTAAGTGGGAAATAATAGAGGGAAGATTCTAGAATTAATTGAGGTTGCAAAAGACTTCCTCTAAAAGAAAGAATTTTAATTAAGACTTAGAGGAAAAGAGAAATTTTTAAGACTGAGTCAGACCTTGGAGACTGAGTAGGATTTTATATAGACAAAAAAAAAGGAGGAATTGTGTTCCATGGACACAGTTTGAACAATGATATAGAGGGACGACAATAGCTACAACAAGTAATGTTTATATCATACATTAAGACTTACAAAGCACCTTACAGATATCCTCTCATTTGATCCTCAACAACCCTGGGAGGTAGGTGGTAGTAATATTCCCATTTTGTACTTTGTGTTTCCTGAGCTTGGGAATTACTCCATTCTCATCTCTGCCTTTCAGAAAGCCTGATTTTCTTTGAGCTCAGCAGATATCACTTTCTATATGAAACCTTTTCTGATTCTCTTGCCTCCTAATTCCTATCCCTACTGAACTTATTAGGGGCAGTTAACATAGCACCTGAGGTCAAGTCCAGCCTTAGTTACTAATGTGTTGTCCTGGGCAAGTCACTTTATCCTGCTTATCTCAGTTTCCTCCTCTGTAAAATGAGCTGGAGAAGGAAATGTCCAACAACTCCAGTATCTTTACCAAGAAAATTTCAAATGGGCTCATGAAAAGTTGGAAATGACTAAACAACTAAACTTAATGAACTTATTTTGTTGATTTAAAATACACACACATATGTGTATATGTATAATTTATGTATATATATGTGTATATATATATATATATATATATATAAATGTATCAGTCAATAAACATTTTTCTAAGCACTTACTAGATGCCAGGCACTATACTAAGGGAAGATATAAGCTCCTTGAGGGTAAGAGTCATTTTGTTTTTGTATTTGTATTTCCTATATCCAGGACATAGCAGGCACTTAAAATTTTGCTTGGTTAATTAATAGGAGAGAGAGATGAAGAAAAATTCTTGCTTTCTTAGGGAGACAGTCTTTTCTGTCTTTGGAGACAGGTGGAGTCAAAGCTCTTCAAATATAAAGAGGAGCTGGGATTTGGGGTCAGTTCTGTGCCAGGTATGGGGTCAAAGAAAGCTCCCCATATTATTGTTACTTATATCAGCAGGATGATTTTAGAGAGGCCTGAAGAGAGTTTCATGAACTGATGCTAAATGAAATAAGCAGAACCAGGATTTCTTTATGCACGGCAATGGCAAGATATGACGATCAATTTTGATGGACATGGTTCTTTCAACAATGAGATGATTCAGGCCAGTTCCAATAATCTTGTGATGAAGAGAGCCATCTACACCCAAAAAAAGGAACTGAGTGTGTTTCACAGCATAGCATTTTCATTTCTTTTGTTGTTGTTTGCGTGAATTCTATTTTCTTTCCCATTTTTTTTTTGCTTTTTGATCTGATTCTTCTTGTGCAGCAAGATAATTATATAAATATGTATGCCTACATTGGATTTACACATATTTTTACCATGTTTAACATATCTTAGATTACTTGCCATCTAGGAGAGGGGTGGGGGGGGAAGGGGAAGAAATTGGACCACAAGGTCTTGCAAGAGTCAATAGTGAAAAATTATCCTTGCATATATTTTGAAAATAAAAAGCTTCAATAAAAAAAGAAAGCTCCCAAAATCTATCCACATTTTTTTCTTAGTACATTCAATCCCAGCTCCAGCCCAGCCTGACTGTGCAGATAACTTCCAAATTCTCTTTGGTCCTAGGGGAAATTTTAGTAAAAGTAGGTATGAGGTACAAGCAAGCAGGTTCATGCTTGAAATCAGGAAATCAGGAAAAATTTCCCAATAAGCCAATTTATTCCAAAATGGAATTGGCTATCTTATGTAGCAACAGGTCTGTCCCTCACTGGAGGTCTTCATGCTAAGACTGGGTAACAACTTCTCAGTTATGTCATAAAGAAATTCTGTTTTTCATGTGGGTTGGACTTGTTGGCCACTGAGGTAGTCATCCCCCCATCCCCAACTTAAAAATTCCGTATTTCTGACCCCGAATAAAGTGCCCCTCTTACTATACTAGAAAAGATCTTAGATGACACTCCTTCTTTGCTCTCAAATCACATCTTGGAAAAAAAATCACGTTAGTTGTCAGGAACACACTGGTTGTGGTATGATGAATACACCTGTTTTTTCCATGATGGAAAGAAACACATACTCTTAGGAAGAGCCTCTTTTCAATCACCTCAGAGAAATGGCCAAAATAGCAACAAACAGAGAGAAATGAATTAGTGTGATTCTGAAAGGGCCATGTAGGCCTCCAGAATAGCTCTTCTTCCATCTGAATTTTCTCCACAAGATTAAATCATGTCATTATAACACCATTTCAGCTCTTGCCAGGCAGGTACCAGAGAGATGGCTCCTTCAGACATTGTCTGAGAAAATCATTTTCACTGTTCGGAGAATTACAGCCTAGTTCAAAAACTACTTGGCTGGTATGTGGAGCCAGGAGATCTGGGTTCTTGTAGCAGTTTATTATAGCCTGGCCAAATCACTTCATATCTCATATTCATCTTTGATAAAAATGGGGAGGTTGGGCAAGAGGCCTTCCAAAATCCATCTAGCCTTGATATTCATGGGATCATAAGCATTAACACTGGCTCCAAACTTAGTCTTCTTTCATATATTCTATAAGAGAGATTTTTATTGCAGTTTATAAAGAAAATGAGTGTGGTATAAGGGTAAGAACACTGATCTCTGCCACTTTTGCCTGTGTAACTTTAGGTAAGCCATTGTACTTCTGTAGCCTTTACTTTCCTCCACCAAATGAGAGACTTGGGCTATATAGTTTCTTTTGAAGACCGGGACAGATTCTGATACTTCTTCTAGTTCAACTATCAGTTAACAAAAAGAGGTTTCTTTAGTCATAGGAGAGAAAGGACATTCAGCAAGGATACGTTGATTTAGAAGGGAATAGTTTAATTGTCTCTCTGTTGGCTGTGCTGATCCACCTGTCACAAGTCCAAGGGAATAGCAGCTGATTCCCCATGTGCTGGTTTTTTGTAAGTCAACAGAAACCCACACCAACAGCCTTAGCCTCTAGTTCCTGAGCCAATAAAATATTGAGGATGGTTTCAATATCTTTTCATGAGAAACTATCCTGGTCTACATTACATATATTATTCCATTCACAGTTTCTAAAGTTGCTTCTAATCATAAATCATATGATACTGACCTTTATACTTCAGGATGAAAAGCCTGATTTCAATGAGAATCTAAAATGTTTTTGGTCCCTGAGAAGGGCTCTGCCTAAGATTTCTTCCTCCTTATTTAAAAGAAAAGGCATTTGCCTTTGTTATAAAATATTTTTATACTAATATTGACTCTTTAGCACTGAGGAAGCTGGGGCCTCCATATCTGGATCTTACCATCATAGTTCCAGATGGCATGCCTGCAGAAGTTTAAGTATCTGTGAAAAAATATACAAATGTGGAAAGAGGCTAGAGAAGACCAAATAAATCAACATTGCAGATGACACAATTTTCAGGATACTTACCAATACATTTTCAGAATATCTGAAGGAGAGAATATTCAAGGTGTGAGAAAAAATTCAGATCTTAAAAAAAGTGGTAGAGAAAATATCAATATATATGGAATCAGTTGCCTACTTTCCTATCTACATAAAATGTTTATATGTATGATCTACACAATTCATTGGGATCATCCTTGATAAAAAGTATTAAAAGAGACAGACTTCTATAAAGTACATTCCATAGTGCAACATATCTTTATAATTACCTGTTTGGGTGAGAAGTATGTAGAATAGAAGATCCCATCACTGTGTTTGTAGTTTATTGACTTTTTTTTAATGACTCAACAGGGAAAAATATCATCTTAACAATTCTATTGTAATATAGTGTTTCTTATGCCTATTAGAAAACACCACAATATTGTTTGAAATATGTAATAATATAATTCTGATGATTTTCTGATTATGAATATCAACTGAGGCATTAAAAAAGGACATATATACATATAGCAAAGGTTCTTGATGTCATGGAGGGAATCTAGAATAGAATCCAAATCCAGGAGGTATTTTAGAGGTGAGGTCCCATTAATATTCCCTTTTGTGAATAGCATTGTGCAGGAATTTGTGGCTGTTCAATTGTTTCACTCATGTCTGACTCTTCATTACCATGTCATTTCCAAATCCCATATGGGGAGCCATACTTTTTTTGCTAGCTCCCTTATTTGGGGTTTTCTCAATAAAGAACTGGAGTGGTTTATCATTTCCTTCTCTATCTCATTTTACAGATGAGAAAAGTGAGGCAAACAGTTAAGTGACTTGTCTGGGGTCACACTTGTGCAGGAATAGTGAATGACAAATGTTTCTTGTTCAGACAATGATATACAAATGATTGGTTAAATCTTAAGAGTTGGTCCAATGACTTCCTCTACATTAACTTATTGACGTCTTAGCGGAAACCTGTGAGATTGATAATATGGACATTAGCCCCACTTTATAGATTAGGATATGAAGTCTCAGATAATTTTGTTGACTTGCCTTTAGTCATATATCTACTAATGTCAGGCACTTCTGACTCCAAGACCAGAACATTATCTACTACTCCATACTTCTCACAAAAGAAGTATAGAAGAGATATTTCAGATTTAGTCATTGACCACAAGGAATTTACTATAAACTTGAGAACTAAAAACATACACATACATCTAATAAGTAATTAAATAACAGTGACTTCCCACTCACATGGCTAGGCTATGTAGACTAGGCTTGGAATAGACAAGAGAATAATTAGTACAAGTTAGGAAGAGAAAAAAAATTGGGTCCAAAGAATGGAGATAGCTTTGCCTAGGTCACAGTTAAATGAGCAGCAGAGTCTCCTGGTTTCAAATTCAGTGACCTTACAGTATTAACTTTTCCATGTGTAGGGTTATATGCATGTTATATGCATGACCAACACCAAAGCTTTCAATCACTCTCAGGTCATTTCTAAATTTTGCTGCCTGTTCTCTGACCATTCTGCATGTTTCCTTCCCACCTTGGACTTTCCCCCAGGTATGTGGCCTCTGACATATAAATTTTCATTGTTCTTAACCTGAAATCAAATCTCCACTCACTCCCAGCCATTTCCAAATCACTTATAGGGAGCCATACCTTTTTGCTAGTTCCCCATATGTAATTTAAATGTAAGCTCTTTGAAGGCAGGGATTATTTTAGTTGCTTGTATATTTATTTTTAGTAAAGTGCCTGGTATACAGTAAGCACTTAATGTGTTATCCTTCATTTATCAAGTATTTAATCTCTAATGTTTCAAAAATCCTTCTTGAGATACTCTTAAGATACCTTTTGAGATACTTTTGAGATATCTTTAAGATACCAAGGTAACTTCTTCACCCATGGCCATAGTGAATTATTCTTTGACTACCCCCCTCCAACTCCCACTGAAACAAAAATGGTGGATTAAAAACTTTTTAGGAAAATTTGTTTTTACAAAATGACATAGTAATTAAAGACAGATTAAGTTAAAAATGATAATATACAGGATTAAACAGAATTATCCTCTAAATTTGAAATCAATAACTTTGAGTTAGTATCAATTCAATATAACTGACATTGCCTAAATGTTTAGTATATAGAAGATATATAATGGGGCTTCTAAGGCTGTCTACTTGCTCTCTACTGAGATGGGATGAGAGTGAGAAGAGAATAAATACAATTCAGAAAGTCCAGATTTCCTCTGTCCACACAGGTAACAACACCTAAAGTGTTACCTTTAACACCCAAAGTGTTTTGGGCTGTGATAGCTTTAGATATCCAAATGATATTGACAGAAAGCCAAAGGATCCAGGAAACAAGAGACCTATCCATTGGGGCACATCTGAACTGACTTGGCTATTAGGCCATGATCCTGATTACATATGTTCCCTGTTTTAAATAATTCTGGTATCTAAAAGCTTACCCTGATAAAACAAAATCAAATCAGCTCTCTATGCTGTATGTTCCCGGTATGCTTCCAATGCTTTTCAATAAAAAAAGATTCATGCCCATGGACTCTCTTTGAAAGTAAGAAGATTCTTTCCTCACTTTGTATGTGATTTGATTTACAAAGCATCAATGGACAACCAGAATACTTGTTGCCCATTAGACTTTTCAAAATACTTTCATGAATATTATCCCATTTTGATCCCCCCATCATTTCTATGAGAGTTGTTAGATCCATTGATCCTAAAATCCAGATGAGGAAACAAGCTATAGAAATAAATTAATTAACCAAAATAGAAACTGGGATTTTTAATTCCTAGGCTACTGCTCTTTCTTGCACACTAAATAGCTTTTTTCTAAGTGTTTTGAAAATAATCATAGCTATCACTAGAATGGCAAAAGAGTTTTGTCCATAGGTGGCAAAATTATAAATATTGTATAATTTTTAAATTAGTTATGTTTACATTTTAACAGCTCTTATATTCCTTCAATAGCATAGCAACAATCAAATTCAGGAGCTAGTTAACAAGCATAATTAGCCACAATAGGAGGCTACTATATATGTATCCCTGTCTTCCCTGACTACTATAAGACTGTGTCCTAGGATTTTCCCCAGCAACTGAATTCATCTTAATTACCTCTATTATTTTCATCTAGCAAGTTACAAAGTTGATTTGAGGGCACATTGTATGCTATTTTTCTAAGGATGAGTTATATGTGATTGGTATGTATACCTAAATGGCCTCATTTTGTTGATATACTTACCAAAATGGCCTCATACTGGAAATTATATATGTTACATAAATTTGTGGAAATGAATTAAACTGACTCTAGTAGAGGAGTGGGATACAGTATTGTCAGATTCTTAGTACAATTAGCTTCAGGAGCCAACTAGACCCAGACAGAAATAAATCTCTTGAGGATCACAGCCAGGTGAGAAATGGCTTAATTTCTGTTTTGCTTTGTTTTAATGATATTTGCATTAAATGCATCCCATTGTCAGTAAGTCCATCAACATACATTTGTTAAGAGTTTACTATATGCCCTAAATGCTGCTGGGGATTAAATAAAAAAAAGTCAAAAAGATTAGCCCCTGGCCTTGAGGAGTTTACAATCTAATGGGGGAGATAATAAACAACAAATATGGACAAACTCTCTCTCTCTGTCTCTCTGTCTCTCTCTGTCTCTGTCTCTCTGTCTCTCTGTATCTTTGTCTGTCTCTGTCTCTTTGTCTGTCTCTGTCTCTCTGTCTCTCTGTCTCTGTCTCTTTGTCTCTGTCTCTCTCTGTGTGTCTCTGTCTCTGTCTATCTGTCTGTCTCTGTCTCTCTGTCTCTGTCTCTCTCTGTGTCTGTGTCTGTCTCTCTCTGTGTCTGTCTCTGTCTCTCTGTCTGTCTGTCTCTCTTTGACTCTGTCTCTGTCTCTCTGTGTCTGTGTCTGTCTCTTTCTCTCTGTCTGTCTCTTTCTGTCTCTGTCTCTGTCTCTCTCTCTTTCTCTCTCTCTTTCCCCTCCTCCTTCCCTCTCTCTCCCTTTTGTTGGAAATATGAGATTGAAAGCAGAAAGGGCAGGGTAAAATAGGAAGAAGAGATTACCAAAGTAGGATGGATAAGACTGGAAGGGATAGCTATGATTAGGGAGTATTGTTTGCTTAAGAATCCATCAAAGGAAACTGAGAAGAACTAGTCTGATTGGTAGGAGGAGAACCCGGAAAAGGGGTGTCCTAAAAACCTGAGGAGATGAGAGTGTCAAACACAAGAGGGTTATCAGCATTGTTAAAGGTGCCAGAAAGGTCCAGAAGAGTGTATAAAATGTCAAGGGTGATGTCTTTCTGAGCAGACTTCAGCCTGGCTGGTCTCCCTGGAAGTGACTCAGTACTACATAGCTAAGTGTTTCAAATAAACACTTAGCCTCTTGCTGACTGGGGTGAATGACAATTTATAAAATGTCATTTAGAACAGTCAGTAGAAATATGCATAGATATTATCTAGCTTCTTTTGAACCAAGGAGTCAACTGAGAGTTTGTTTTTCATGCTATGTGACGGGAACACAAAAAAGTGGTTATTGTTTCTTTGGGTTTTATTTCAAAATTAAATTTGAAATTTTCATACATACCCCAGGCAGTCCTCATTGTCACTGTGACGATTCCCTGAGGATAATCCTGGGCAATAATTACAGAGATTCAGAGATGCAAAATATCTTGTTGATTTACTGAAATCTCACTATTTCTGCTTCTGGAGCCTCACTCCCAGCATGGAGACAACCTTCCACACTACAAGTATGGTACCTTTCAATGGAGTCAGCAACATCCTCCGATGACATTTGGCTTGAATTCAATTCTGAGAAATGTCCACAGGGCTGAAGCTACTTACTCTGTGCCTTTCTTCTCATCATGTGGCTTGTTGACATTTGAATTTTCAAAATATCAAGGATTTTTCTAATGTGACTCATTTGTGTCAGATACCTTTCTTTTTTTCCCCTTTCAATGTCATGCTGCTGATTCAGATCTCCAAGGTAAAATTAGAAACACTAACATTTTGTGCAACTTGCACCCCCCTTATATTATGCTTTGAGTTAAAACTGAGTTTGCTGATGATTAATAATGCTAATCTCTTAGTTCAATTGGGAAAGAACTTTTGATTTCTTTTATAAAGACACCAGAGGCAAAACAATATTGGTTTAAGATATGGTGCTGTGTTCTGTTCTGTTGTAAGTGAAATTGAGCAAAAGAATGGAGAGTTAAGAAAAAACAAATCTTGTCCAGAAGTTTCCATTAAGAAACTGTATGATTTTGACAAGTCCCTTAAGAACTCAAAGTGGAAGGTATAAAATAGAGGAATTAGATGAAAAAATTTCAATGCTATGATGGTGAATTATTATTATCATAAAATACACAATGATGTTAAGTTTATGGGCTTCATAGGACTAAAATTGTGGTCAAATCTAAACAGTCAACGAATCAACAAATCTTAGAGTTGTCTTGGGATCATTGTAAAGTCAAATAATTTGCCCAGGGTCACATCATCTGGTAGGGGTCAAGAACTTACATCTTGGTTCAAATGTTGGACCTTTTTTGTTGGCCTCTCATCTTTGACTAATAGCCTACTTTTCACTTAGTTTCTCTATATATTCCCTATGGTTGTATATTCTATTTGAAGACGTTAGAGATATTCTCAGGCAACTCAGATCTCAAAGGTGAAAATCATGGGCATAAACACTTAACATTCCTGAAATTGTTCTTAAAAATAAGAAGATAAAATTACATAATTAAAAATAGTAGAAATTTCACTTTTTACTGACAAGAGAATCTGAGCATCATAAATACTTTATATCAATCCCAGAGGAAATAGAGAAATTGGAAGCAGAACATGTGACAGATTGGTTGTGAAATCTGATGTTTCAGCCATAATTGCTCAGTCACTTTACTTGGTCAAATAGAGCGCTGACTAGAGATCTCCCAACTCTCAGAATGGGAACGCACCGGGAAGATTTCCTGGCTTCACCTCACTAATTACAACTTGTCATATATAATTACCTTTTCTCTAACAGTCTTAATCACTTATTTTCATGTCAGGTTTTGGAGAACCCTGACTCTTTCTTAATGCATTTCATTAAGAGGGTTAAAATGACAGGGAAATGTAGGAGGTTTTCTTTCTTTACTCCCTCATCTGCAAGAGTATTAAAAAAATTATGTACCTGTTGAATATATTGGTGACTTTGTCCCTGTTATTGCATTTCCTTTAAAGATATTTCTCTTTGGGAATCAACTTTTGTAGCCTGCTAGTTAAAGGGGAGAGGAAAAAACTGTGTTGGAGGGAGACCCTAAAACTAGCCCATTAGGGAAGTCCTGGAACATCATCTCATGGGGTGGACCCCCATGGGAGGAGAGAGCCCAACATTAGCTCTATGAGGGGCAGAGACCCTGGACATTAGTCCATGGTAATAGACGGGGTCTGGGATCCTAGGACACAGAGAAGCACTTGTTGGAGGAAACTGTGGCCCATGGAGGATTAAGCTCATTTGGTATGGATACACTGTTAGGAATAAGTAAAACATCTGATAGTTTTCTAGTTTAAATTTAAAAGTTGGTTAGTTAATAACTGTTTCTGTTTCATACCATAGATAAAAAATGCAACATGTGCATTGGTGACCTTGAAAGCAAGGCTTTTGTGTGAGTAGAATCAATCATCCTCCCTTGAAACAAAGCAAAGCTTTTTGCAACTCTCTTCTCTACTAAATGTGGGTACCAAGTTTGATTCCCAGGGAGTTTAAATTTAAGACTTTATTTCCACAAATGATAATGGTGAAGCTCAATGACCATGACTTCTTATTGCTTAGATGTGATTACTTTAATAAATCTATCTCCAGTAAAATGTTTTCTTTGGAAAAAATGAGAGCTTCTAACCCAGCATATATTTCTGAGGAAAAAATTCTTTACAGCTATTTTTGAGTTCAATTGTGATATAGTGGACAGAACTCTGAGGCTGTACAGGGCTGGAGTCAGGAAAACCTGAATTCAAATCCAGCCTCAGACAGTTAATTATTAGCTGTGTGACTCTGGGCAAGTCACTTAGCATGGTTTGCCTCAGTTTCCTCATCTGTGAAATGGGCTAGAGATGGAACCAATTTGTTGTTCAAATAAAATAGGGACAGAGCTCTGGCTCTGGAGTCAGAGATGCTCACATCTCAGCTCTGCTGCTTATTATCTTGGGTAACAAGGACTTTAGCTTCCTCTGCTGCCAAAGGAGGGCATAATACAAAGTGATCTCTAAGTTTCTTCCCAGTTCTATACCTATCAGCCTGTGTGTACCTGAGTTCACCAGCTGTCTGGATGACAGCAATTTGGGGGGAGGGGCTGAATCCCCACTGAACCAGCTGTGTCAGCTGGATTTCAACTCCTATTTCAATTCAAGTCATAAAACAGAAACAAAACAAAAAAGATTGCTTTGTGCCTTGGATCTGAAGGGGAACATTGAACCACTACTAGGAAGGAATGAGAACTATTTGTAAAAATTAATTTTGCTGATGCCTTTTTTTATCATTATAGTCATGTTTGATTTTTCCTGATCCCATCTGGGATTTTCTTGGCAAAGATATTAGAGTGGTTTGCTATTTCTTTCTCCAGCTCATTTTATAGATGAGGAAACTGAGGCAAGCAGAATTAAATGACCTGTCCAGAGTCACACAGCTAGTAAATTTCTAATACTAGATTTGAACTCGGGTCTTCCTGCTCTATCCACTACCCTACCTAGCAGTCCCTTTTGCTTTTTATGATGGTTATTTTTTGATAAACATTCTGCTTCCCTCTTCTTGCCAAGATGATAATCTTGCTTTAAGACAAGGAAGGGCCAAAATGGCAGAAATGCTGGATATACCCTATCAGACAGGTGTACAACATTCTGCCTCACTAGTATGTACCTTGGCTCTTTGCTGAATGGAGGCAACCATGTGTTCTCCTGGACCATCGTGCTTTTTCACTTACTCAGACTTCAACTTCCTTTAATGACCTTTCATTTACATCATTGTAGACTGCTCTCTCTCTGCACTAGCACAATCAAGCTTCCCACCTTTCTATATATTCTTGAGGGATCAGGGAAGGGAAATTTTAAGGACAGATCCACTTTGGGAGATTTTCCTGATAGATCAGTTAGCCCATAATTATTTGCTCCAGCACAGGTGTTTTTTTTTTTTTTAATAAAGCTTTTTATTTGCAAAACATATGAGTGACTTTTCAACATTGACCTTTGCAAAAAAAAAAAACTTTTTTTTCCAAAGCTTTTCTTTTCCCTCCTCCCCGCCCCC
>JAJPUD010027929.1:0-15108 GCA_023553655.1 Myrmecobius fasciatus
AACTCCTAATTATTGCCCTGATTTCCTCTTCATTGGAGGAAAGTTCTCCCTTATCATTCTTGAGACTCACAATTTGATTTTCCTCTTTCCTTTTTCTTATCAAATTAACTAAAGGCTTATCTATTTTGTTGGTTTTTTTCGTAGAACCAACTCTTAATTTTATTTATTAACTCAATAGTTTTCTTATTTTCAATTTTATTAATTTCTCTTTTTACTTTTAGAATTTCCAATTTGGTATTTAATTGAGGGTTTTTAATTTGTTCTTTTTCTAGTTTTTTTTAATAATAAGTCCAATTCATTGATGTTTTCTTTCTCTATTTTATGCAAGTAAGCATCTAGACATATAAAATTGCCCCTCATAACCGCTTTGGCCGTATCCCACAAATTTTGTTATGTTGTCTCCTTATTGTCATTCTCCTGGATGAAATTATTGATTGTGTCTATGATTTGCTCTTTCACCCATTCATTCTTCAGGATTAGATTATTTAATTTCCAATTAGCTTTTGGTCTATTTTCTCCTGGTCTTACATTGCATGTGATTTTTATTTCATCATGATCTGAAAAAGATGCATTTACTATTTCTGCCTTTCTGCATTTGATTTTGAGGTTTTTATGCTCTAACACATGGTCAATTTTTGTATAGGTTCCATGGACTGCTGACAAAAAAGTAAACTCCCTACTGTCTCCATTCAATTTTCTCCATAGATCTATCATACTTAACTTTTCTAACAATTGGTTTACCTCCCTAGTTTTTTTTTTCTTGTTTATTTTGCGGTTTGATTTATCTAATTCTGAGAGAGCAAAATTGAGATCCCCCACTAGTATAGTTTGGCTGTCTATTTCTTCTTGGATCTCTCTTAATTTCTCCCTAGGAATTTGGATGCTATTTCAATTGGTGCATATATATTTAGTATTGATATTGCTACATTATCTATGGTACCCTTTAATAAAATATAGTCTCCTTCCTTATCTCTTTTGATTAAATCTATCTTGGCTTTTACTTTATCTGAGATAAGGATTGCTACCCCTGCTTTTTTTTTTTTTTTTTTGTTCACCTGAAGCATAATAGGTTCTGCTCCAGCCTTTTACCTTCATCCTATATGTGTCACTACGTTTTAGATGTATTTCTTATAGACAACATATTATGGGATTCTGGTTTTTAATCCAGTCTGCTATCTTCTTCTGCTTTATGGGAGAGTTCATCCCATTCACATTCACAGTTAGAATAACTAATTCTTTATTTCCTGCCATCTTATTTACCCGTTATATTTTTCCCTTTCCTTTCCCCTTTCTCTATCTCCCCTCCTCAGTACTTTACTTTTGATGACCCTCTCCCCCAAACAATCCAGCACCCTTTGGATCCCCTCCCCTTTCCCCTGATTCTTCTATTTTCCCTTCTATTAGTTTATCCCTTCCTTTTCCTCCTTTCCCTCCCACTTCCCTCTAGCAACAGACAAGTTTCTATGTGAAATCAAGTGTCTGATATACACTTTTAGAACCCAACCTGATGAGAGTATATTTTACACAATGCTCATCTCCCTCCCCTCTTTCTCTCAATTATATTAGGTTTTCTTTTCCTCTTCAAGAGATTTACCTTGTTTTTACCTCCTTTTTTAGATCTTATTTTACCACTTTTTCCTTCTTTTCTCCCAGTATGACACCCTTCCCCCCTCTAGTTTTCTTTTTCATATTATCAAAGTAATATCTAGTTAATTATACCCCCAAACTTTAAGTATCTCCACAGTACAAATAAAGTTCTCAAGAGTTCTTTCCTTTTTACCTTTTTAAGCTCCTCTTGAGTTCTGTGTTTGGAGGTCGAATTTTTTGTTCAGATCTGGTCTTTTCATTACAAATAGGTGAAATTCACCTATATCATTAAATAACCATCTTCTCCCCTGGAGGATAATGCTCATTTTAGCTGGATAGGTTATTCTTGGCTGTAATCCAAGTTCCTTTGCCTTTCAGAATATCTGGTTCCAGGCCCCTGGATCCTTCAATGTGGAGGCTGACAAATTGTGTGTGATTCTAATTATTGATCCTCGATATTTGAATTGTTTCTATCTGCTAGCAAAATCTTTTCCTTGGTGTGATAGTCCTGAAATTTAGCCACGATATTTCTTGGGGTTTTAATTTTGGCGTCTCTTTCAGGCGGTGATCAGTGAATTCTTTCAATGGTGATTTTGCCTTCTGATTCTACAACCTCAGGGATTTTCTTTCAAGAATTCCTGGAAAATAGTGTTTAGATTCTTTTTTTCATCATGGTTTTCAGGAAGTCCAATAATCCTTATGTTGTCTCTCCTAGATCTATTTTCC
Organism: Myrmecobius fasciatus; assembly: GCA_023553655.1. Classification (NCBI taxonomy): domain Eukaryota; kingdom Metazoa; phylum Chordata; class Mammalia; order Dasyuromorphia; family Myrmecobiidae; genus Myrmecobius; species Myrmecobius fasciatus. Next base: position 2,314 of record JAJPUD010027929.1, read on the forward strand.
AAGTTAGTTGTTTTTCCTAGGAGATATTTCATGTTTTCTTCTAATTTTTCATTTTTTTTGTTTTTGTTTGACTAATTCTTGAAGTGTTATTGAGTCATTCACTTGCATTTGTTCAATTCTTATTTTTAAAGTGTTGTTTTCTTCAGTTACCTTTTAAAGCTCCTTTTGTAACTGGCCAATTTGTTCATTCCACTCTTTTTCCACTTCACTAATTTTACTTTTCAGAAAATTGGTGTCTTTATTATATCTCTTTTGGAAGGCTTCTTGCACTGATTTCAGTTTATTTTCCCATTTATCTTCCACCTCTCTTTTTAGATTCTTTTTGCAATCTTCCATAAAGGCTTTTTGAAAAGGGGACCAGTGATGGTCCTTAATAATTCCTCTGGAGTTTTGTCTAAAGGAACCTCAGGATCTGGGGTCAGCCCTTCTTTCTCTCGATAGAAGCTGTCTATGGTGAGAGCTCTCTTTTGCTTCATTTTTTTTAGACAGTGTGGAGGTCTCTTTAAGGCTATAAAAGAAGCATCTGAGGTACTTTGCCCTGGGGCAATTCAGCCAATTAACTTAAGTTTCTGGGCTGGTGGGGGCTAGGACTAAATCCAAATTACTCCTTAAAAAAGGCAAATCTGCCAGAATACCTGTCCACAATCAGGGCAGAGTGTCCCCAGTGCCTCAGATAAACTCCAGGTGTTTGGAGTTTGGAGTATGGAGTTTCGGCAACACTAAGCTGAGTCCCACCCTCACTTCCAGGCTGCACAGAGTAGACTGTTTATTCCTCTGCCCGAGTTAAACAAACCTGATATGAAATTCTTCAGAGATATCTGCAAGCAGTGTCCAAATATTTCTGGATTCGTTGACTTGAAGATCAGTTCAGAGGCTTATTTTATTGTTGATTTGAGTGAAGATCAGAGGAGGACGCAGAGAGTCATGTTTTCACTCCCCATCTTGGTTCCGCCCCCCTAGAATTTCTCTGTCTTAATGCTGAGCTTTGTTACTCATTTTAAAAATGCTAATTATTTATGTGGGTTTTTCATGTCCTACAACTTTGCTAAAATTCTTAATTTTTCTAAGTAGCTTTTAAAATTGGTTCTCTAGGATTAAGTATGTCATCGTAACATCTGCAAAGAATGATAGTTTCTTTCCTCATTGCCTATTCTAATTCCTTCAATTACTTTTTCTTCTTTTATTGTTATAGATAAAATTTCTGGTACTATATTGAATAATAGTAATGATCATGGATTTCCTTGCTTCACTTCTGATGTTACTGGGAAGATTTCTAGAGTATCTCCATGAGAAGATTGCTGATAGTTTTAGATAGATATTTCTTATCATTTTACATAATGCTCCATTTATTCCTGTGTTTTCTAGCATTTTTTGTAGGAATGAATGCTGTATTTTGCCAAATGCCTTCTCAGCATTTATTGGAAAAAATCAGATAATTTCTGTTGGTTTTATTATTGATATGGCCAATTATGAGGATGGTCTTCCTAATATTGAACCAACCCAGCATTCCTGGTATAAGTCCCCACAAGTCATAGTGTATAATATTGATGATATGCTATTGCAATCACCTTCCTAGTATTCTGTTCAAAATTTCTGCATCAATATTCATTAGGGAAATCGGCATATAATTTTCTTTCTCTGTTTTAGCTCTTACTGGTTGAGGGAGTAATACCATATTTCTATCATTAAAAAAGTTTGTTAGGACTCTCTCTTTATCTCCTTTAATTATGTTATAGTATTGGAATTAATTATCTTTTAAATATTTGGTAGAATTCACTCATAAATCCATCTTTCCCTGGAGATTTTTTCCAATGGAGTTCATTAATTAATTATGTGTTTCATTGCTTTTTCTAAGATGGGATTGTTTAGGAATTCTATTTTCTTATCTATTAATCTAGGTAACTTATATTTTCTTTTTGGGGGGTCATAAATTAGCATTTATTAAATTCAATAACATGATAGAAGGAGATAGAGAACATTTAAAACAAAGACTCAAAGATGAAAGGGAGGAGGGAAAAGACAGAGTACTCGAGTCTCTCATTTGTTATTGATCTAATAGAGATTGATCCTAATTTCTGAGCCATGATCCACGATACCATAAGATAGAATTCCAGGGATGGACTGAAATTTTAGGAAAACATCAAAGGGTGGCCAAAGTTACACATTCAACAAAAGGTAGGGCTGTGATTCTCCTTGGATCTATAGTATTGCTGCATTTCATGGAACTAAAGCCTAGAAGTTTGGTAAATTCCATCTAATATATGTCAGTTCTTATGAAATATTCTCATAGTTAAAGTCTTTGTGCTAAAGAATTATTTCATTGCTTCTCTAACTTGTACTTTGCTTCTAGTTTCTTTGAAAATGTATTCATTTATTAGGCTGCATTCTCAAGAACTGCTACTTCCTCCTTAATTAAAGTGATCTAGGTAAGGTTGAAGTACTGCATATTTGGGCTTAAGTCCTTTAGGTTTCTACTTATGTTTACTAAAATGTCTCATTTCATTTCTAGATACTTTAAGCTAGTAGATTTGTTCATATTTTCCAGAATTTTATAGACTTTGATGGTGGCTGTCAGTTTAACTCTCAGGTATATGATCATCTTGGAGAACATGTCCTAGTATAGCTCCATGATGACCACCTTGATGTATTCTGTGGTCGTCTTGGCTGTCTCCACTACTGCACTGTCTAGGAAGAGAGGAAAGAGAAGGGACAGAGGAAAGAATAGAGATGGGAAGAGGAGAAAGAAAGAGTACAGCAGGAAGGGAAAGAGAAGAAAAGAAGAGGAAAGAAGAAGGGAAGGGTGAAGACTCTTAGAAATTTATATTTTCAGAAATATTCATGAAGTTTGCTCAGATTGTCAGATTTATTGACACATAATTGAACAAAATATTTCCTAATAATTGCTTTAGCATCTTCTTCATTGGTGGTCATCTCACTCTTCATTTTTGATATTAGATTTTTGTTTTTTTTTTCCTTTTTTTGTTTTTTTGTATGTTTTTTACTTCCATGAATTCTTTTTGGGCAGGTGACCATTTAATATTACTCTTTGGGGTAGAAGTTGTACTGTTTTGTTTTTTACTTCAGGATTGTCTTCTGAAGAAAAAACCTAGTCTTCCTTAATCCCACAGTAACTTTCTATGGTTGAATTCTTTCTCCTTTCTTGCTCATTTTTTTTCATTTATGGGAGATTGTTGGTATAATTACCTCTAGCCTTGGGGTGTGGGAGGTTATACCTCTGAATTTAAGTCCTCCTTCACCAAGAATTCCAGCTTTTTGTAAATGCCCACCATCAGCAGCATTCCTACTCTACAGCTTTAATGATCACCAGGTGTGTACTGGTTCTTTGTCTCCTAGAGCTGCATTTCACCAGCACAACTGGCCCTGGTGTTTCTTATCAGAAGAGATTCTATAAAGCTTTCCCAACTTAAACACCCAACAGCCCACACTGTCTGGAAGGTGAAACATTTTATGGCTGGGACTGAGGATAAGTCCCAGTTAGCCTCTGGACTTGCTTATACTGGTTCATGGAATTAGCCTGGAGGTATTTACACTTTACAGGAGTCAACCCTATAACCTAGAATTTTTCTTTTAATGTTCTTTGATTTTCCCAAGAGCACTCTTGTTTTACCCCAACCCTTCTTTGTTTTTACCACTCCATATTCACACAGAGGCACAATGTTTTCTCCTTTGTGGAGAAAATCTGAAGAGCTTGAAATTTTCTGCCATTTTCCCAGAATCTTCTCCCTGGCATTTCTTTTAAATTTGAACTCTGCTCCTAGGGTGGAATGGGCACTCTGACTTCTTGTGCCACAGGCTACAGACACTGGCCATTTATCTAATGTTGCACTGATGCTGCTCTGAGGTTCACAGGGGCTCCCAAGTCTGGTGCTGCAATGAAGGGGTGGGATGGGTGACTGGCAGTCCTGGAGGCCATAAGGATTTGGTAGCTTACATGGTGCTGAATTAGGGCCCCAGTAGTGGTATCTGGCATGTGCTGAGGCTGGTAAGGTCTTTCTTCATTTTCCCAGGTCTACACTATAGCAGGTGAAGGCTTGGCTCCCAGAGGTTGCTACTTGCTCAGAGCTTTAATGAAGCATGGGGGTATGCTGCTGCCAGATGCCTGTTTGTAGGATTGATATCTACCTGTTTGCCTGGGGCTACACTGTAGTACATGGAATCTGGCCACTGGAGATTGCTTCTTTGTCCAGGCTATGCTGAAGCACTTGACAATTCTTGAAGCAGGAGTCTGCCTGTTTCCCTGGCTAAAATGAGGCACATAAAGGTTTCTGGTGTGATATTTGCCTGCTCTACCATATTGCGGCTCAGGCTCTACCAATGATTCTCTTGAGGTGGGACTTGTTTCTGGTTTGTTGAAATACTTCCTGTCCTGGGCTGTGCTCCCCTTTTACCCTAATGAGGCAGATCTTTATTGCCCTTCTTCCAGGTTGCTTGGACTGGAAGGTTATTTCAACCCATCTTTTTTGCTGATTCTGTTATTCCAGGATTTATTGGGGATATTATTTTATGTAGGTGAATATGGAAGTTATAACACTCACTGCTTACTTTGCCATCTTGGCTTCAGGAAGTCTTTAATCTGTACCATGGAATCCAGAGGAAATTGTTCTAATTTGCATGGTTTTGAGTTCTTTATAAAAGGAACCCAATAAAGTAGAAGTGCCCTAAAATTTTACTATCACAAGGAAATCAATAGGTCACTCTCAGTGTTTTATGAATTCTGATAAATGAGTATTTCTTTCTTGTATTTAACAACAGAATTTTGTATTAGAAACAAGGTATTTCCCTCCTTTCTACTTCCTCATCCAAAAACTAACCAATGTGGGAAATATCCCAAATATTTTCTAAAGCCAAGATTTAATCAAATAGTAAAAGAAAATTTACAATTGGGCTAATGGGTGTACTCCTGCTCATTTTATCTGCTCAGACAAATCTAGGGAAATATAGATTTTCCCTTTTGATAAGATGGATGATATAAAATTGGTGTCTCTTTGACCAAGATTTTGAAATTTTCTATTAACCTCTTTTGGTTTTTGGAAATGCTGTTTAAGGGATACATTTAGAATGGAAGTCTGGACATCCCAGGCAATAGAAGAAAAGGTCATGTGGGGAGCTTCTGCATTAGGGTCTATATAATCCTGTGTTTGCAGCTTGTGATTTGTACTTTTCTACTGAAGACATCTTGTATGTTGGGAGTTGCCCTTTCTCACAAGATCATATTAAATCCTTTTTGTTTTTCTATCTTGAGAGTCTCTAATTTCAGTTTGGGTAGGGATCATCACTGTCCCCCACACACAGCATAATATGACCACCCAAATAATTTATGTAGGCTACAATCCAGGTTTTATCCTCCACATCTTGATTCAGCTTTTTACTATCAAAATAATAAGGTGGGATTGTGGTTGCCCACTGTAAGGTGCTTTCTAAAGCCATACCTTTCTAAAGTCATAGGAGCTGATTATTACTAGAAAGATGAGATATGATGACTGGCAAGAAGATGTGGATTTTGGTAAGTCACTCAAACAATACATTTGTCACTCAGTTGTTCCAGACTTTTCCCGACTCCATTTGAGGTTTTCTTGGCAAAGATACTGTAGTGATGTTTATTTCCTTCTCTATACCATTTTACAGATGAGGAAACTGAGGTAAATAGGGTTCAGTGACTTTCCCAAGGAAAACTACTGGCTAAATCCCACACAATTGATAAGTATCTGAGGCCAGATTTGAACTCAGAATATTAATCTTCCTGATTTCAGGCCCAGTACTCTCTATTCACTGATTCCCCTAAATGCTACCTGACTCCCTTAAACAATTTATATCAAAATTGAAACACCTGTTCAGCAGGCCCACAAAGTGTTTCATGCTTTAAGTACCAAGTTAAAAGGAGAACAAAATAGGAGTGATGATTTATAGCATACTTCAATTTGTGTTTTAAATATTTCTGTTGTCATAGAGAAAATAGTTGTTCTATATCTTATTATTTATCTTGTAGAGAGATCCTTGACCTAACAACACCATTATGTGGCATGAATATTAAAAGAAACTCAAAAAAAAGGAAAATGACCTATATACAAAAAATATTCACAGCAGCTCTCTTCTCAGGGCAAAAAAGTTGAAAATTGTGGGAACGCCCATCATTTGAGGAATGGCCAATAAATTATCGTGTGTGTTTGTAATGGAATATTATTTTTCTATGGGAAATGAAGAGCAGGATGCTTTCAGGAAAAAAAAAAACTGGAAAGTACTCCATGAACTCAAGTAAAGTGAAGTGTGCTTCATACAAAGTAATAGCAATGTTCTGGGGTGACTAGCCATGAATGGCTTTGCTATTCTCAATAGGACAATTATCTATGACTACTCTGAAGGACTTATAATGAAAAATCCTATGCTGAGAAAAAACATTTAGTATGACTGAATACAAACTGAAGCATTTCGTCTCTGCCTCTCTCTTTTAAACTTAATTTTCTTGAGGATTTTTATTTTAATTAGGGTGGCATATATATATTTTTTCACAACTTGACTTCTGTGGAAATTTTTTACATAACTTCACAAGTGGTTTCTTAATTGTGGGTGGTGATAAATCAGAGAATCTTTATAGAAGGGACCCCATTAATCCTTTTTGATTATAGCCAACAGTCTAGGTTCTGGTCCTTAGCAAAATCTGAACTTTGTTTAAAAGCTTTTTCATAGACTTCTGCTATCAAGAAGAAGTGTGATGAGCCCAAAAATGAGGAAAAAATCTGATCCTCTGACTTTGGGGTCAGACTTGTCTAGGACATGACCTGGGGCCACGTGAGCTATTTCCCTCCATTGAACCTTCAATCTATTTCCCACAGGAATATGTTAGCTCTAAGTCTCAGATTCTTTTTTTTTTTTTCTTTAAGGCTCAGATTCTTAACTGTATTTGTGCCATGGACCATCTTGGCAACCTGGTAAAATCTTTTCATCCCTTCTTAACAGAATAGAAAGAGTAAAAAAGGAACTGCACATTTTCAGTTAGGAGTTAATGAAAATAAAGATGTAATTTTTCCTCATCTGAGTTAGACTTCCAAGATAAGAATTTTTTTTGTAAGTTCACATTCCACTCTGTTTTCTCCCTCCTAGTCACCAGTCAACTGTGAAAAACACTTAACCTAACAACCTAATTATCAAGAATAATAGTTTAAATAGAAAGCTACTAAATAGCCTGATTCTGCTTGGAGTTTATCTTCTCCAAAAGGGTCTGGCACATTTCCAACTCTGTAGAATCTCTTATCCCTGGAGTAATTTGTGGCTCTTGTCCAAATACAAATAGTTTTTGTTTCATTTGTTTACTACTCCTTTAGTTTCATGAACCCTTGATACTCCTTCAAGGAATCAGGAATTATGAAACTCTAAACCGATCAAGAAATTTTTATTAAAGCCTGTTATATTTCAGGCACTCTGCTAGGCTCTGAGTACAAAGACAAAACTAAAACATACCCTCAAGAAGCTTACATTCTACAAGAGAGATCAAAAGTATGTATTAAGGGGCAGCTAGGTGGTACAGTGGATAGAACACCAGCCCTGAAATCAGGAAGACCTGAGTTCAAAGCTGGCCTCAGATACTTCCTAGCTGTGTGACCCTAGGCAAGTCACTTAAGCCTAATTGCCTCAGCAAAAAAGCAAAAAACTGTATCTATTAAAGTTTATATAAAGTGAATACACAGCCATTAGTGCAGGACTTAGATGAATAGAACTGAGATTTTTTTCTTTTCATTTCCTGAAGTTTTTAAGTGATATGTAGACACTGACACTCAGAAAACAATCATAATTTTGAGAATTGAAAAGATTAAGTTGAAATCTGTATCTTAATTTTGAATGTTACAGATTTGGCACTAAACTTTATATATTACTAACTGATTTTTTTTTCCAATAAATGAAATTAGATCAAGTGAGTATTCCCATTTTAGCCACTCATAAGACATAATTCAGAGAACTAACTTATTCTGACAAGCACAATCTTCTCTGCATTTCTCTTCATCTTCCTCTACTATATAGCCATATTGTACTATAGAGCTGCCATCTCTCCAGTGGCTAAAGAAGCACTATCATTAGCTCTCCCCAGGCACCATTCTAGAACTGAGGTGGTAGTCTTGATGGGTAAGCTGTTAACAGAGGTTTTTGGTTACACCATTTCCCCTCATATAGCCATAAATCAACATCCTCTCTAGGTTCTCAGCCTTGTCACAAAAGGACTACTCCAAATCTCCCCTCTCTACTCCCCTTTAAAGACCCATCACAAAGAGGTAGCTTCCCTTCTTCCATTCATCCAGACAGTTTCCCTTTCTGAGATTTAATCAGTGATGGGAATGAAACCATAAATCATGAAGTTAAAAACCAAGAAACTGCCTAAACCTTGTGAAAGTAATCCTTGTCTTCACTCATGTCAAGATGTATCAGTGAATATATTCATACCTTCCAAAGGAAGGTGCTATCAAAGTTTTGCTATGTTCTCCCCATGAGGATATTTATATCCATCCAAAAGTCACAAAGGTTTTCAAACATAACCAAAATCACTAGGTTTCACCCCTTTAACGTCATTAAGTTTATCAGGTTATCCTGGGCTAGCTTCATCATAAATAATGCTGACAAGGATAAGGAAACCAAAACAATATATTTATGAACATAAGTTTTTTGAAAGCAAGGGCTATGCTGAAGGCACATTGTATGTCCCAGTGTCTTGAGCACATCAAAGACTTTAAAAATGATAATGTTTAATTCAAATCAAGTCAGGGCTTCTAAAATTTTACTCTTCAGAAACTCTCTACAAAACATCCAAATATTTGTGTAGACTCAACAGCATAGACTCCATTTTCTACAAAAACAAAGGGTATAGAAAATTCATAAATGATCATCACTCACTTAGTCCTTCATCAGACATCTGCTAGAGCAACTAGCCAGAAGTTGGACTGGTTTGGGAGAGAACAGGCATTGCCTTATTTTAGCACAACGAAGGTGGCTGGAACAGGATGAGGAAGCAAGGGAACATGCAGAAGAACCATGGTGTAATTGTTGATGGTTTTCTGATTTCAGCATTTCTCTTCAACCCATTACACATCATCTCTCTTCCTTCAGCCAGCTTTGCTGTTCTTATTTCCCTGCTGGTCTTCCTCAAGCTACTCATTAGCTTGCTCTCTGTTGCATTTTCCTTGCTTGTTCTCTCTCTTTCTCATTTGCACCTGCTCAATCTTTCCCTAATCAGTCTCATCCTCAGTACATGACCCAGCCACCCTCCCATAAAAATCAATGTACTCCTGCAACTCACAGTCGTAGCCAATAAGGCTAAGCAGAAAGACATTTCTTTGCAAAACTTTGCTTCAATATTTTGGGCCTCCCTTATGTCCAATTAGGTTCATTCTGGATTTCTCTAATTTAGTTCCAGAGTCTTCTTTCAAATGAACAGGCAACTTACTTCCCTCATCTCCTGTTTCTGCCATGTTCCTTTTGAATGGAATGTTGTTTTCTTTCAGAGGGATGGAATATTGATATAATTGCAACTAAAATACTAAATACTGAGGAGAAACAAATACATAACATTATTACTTTATTAATATGCATTGACTTGTTTTTGTCAAATTCACATTTAGATAATAGATAGTAATTTTACCCGTTTAAAATACTTAATTTTTCATGTCTCCCAAACAGCACAGACTATTTCTGTTAGAGATAAACATCCTTACTCTCTCCAAGGCACAAGACATAAACCTTCCTTTTTTTCTGATTTTCAAAGATAGAGTCTTTGAAAGATTGAACACTCAACCTCCGTAATTGAGAGTATAATGATGAGACCCCTATTTTCCACATAAATAACCAATGCTCTTGTGAGCCATGATTTTGTGAAGCACAAGTAAGAGAAGTTTAGTTGACTTTGGATTTTGCTATGATAGTCATGGAGTAATTAAATACATTTTGAGGACTTTGGCAAGAAGTTAGAATTCAGAGAATTTCCCTGTCAATTGCCTGAAAGCTTTTATCTGCTTTTACCACTTTGTAGATTATTATTAATCTATTAGTGAATATTTTTATTAAATTAATCATTTATTTAAACTCTTAGTCCTTGAGTACTTCATCGTATTAGATATGAAATAAGAACTGAAATAATGATTTAATTGGATTTTCTAAGTAAACCATCATACTATCTGCAAAAATGCTATAATTTTGTAGACTTTTTCTAAATACTTAACTCTTTATCCTTACAGATCATTTCTTGTCAAGTAATGGTGGAGAGGAGGAGACATCTTTGTTTTGTTCCTGATCATAATGTGAAAACTTCCAGTATTTCTCCATTATAAGTAAAATTAATTCTTAATTTTGAATAGATATATTTGATCATATTAAGAATATCTCTCTTCTCAGTATTTTTTAACATAAGGAATATAATATTTTGTCAGTCTTTTGGGGTATCTATTTATATAATGTTTATATAGAGATATAAGACATTATTTGCAATATATAATACATAATTTATATGTAATTATATAATAGCACAGAGTGGTACGTTGTTTAGAATGCTATACTTGGTATCAATGTGGCATGGGTTCAAATATTGCTTCTAACACACATTGAATCTAAAAAAAAATCAAAGAAGGTTCTGAAATTCAGGAAGATCCCTAGCATTTAAAAGCTAAGTCACAGACAGTTTTGTAATGCAGAGACCTCCAACAATAAAAGTTCCATATGTTGATGAAATTTTGGGACTTTGCTACTTAAATCCTTATATAGTTCACTATCTTTTTTTTTCTTAATGTTTGTCATCTTAGCTAATGGGGAATTTAAAGGAGGTTTTACAAAACAGCCAGGTAGGTCAGCCCAAAGCTTAAAGCAAGAGGTCTTTATTAAAGATAACACATTATAATTCACATGCACAAAGGAAGACAAAAAAACACTGGGATCAAGTATACAGTAGAAAGATCAACAAGGGAAAGAATATGGTCAAAGCAGTTCACCAACAACCTCATACCAGAATAGCCAAGGAGACTAAATGGTGGAGAGAAGAACCTTAGGCTCTTATAGGGAAAATGTTTTGTTTTGTTGTTGTTGTTTATTTGTTGTTGTTGTTGTTGTTGTTGTTTTTGTTGTTTTCCCTCAGGTATACCTGGTTGACTTCTTATATCTTGTACCAGAAGGTAGTTTGGGTGATATTAGCTGGGAACTGACCAACAAGGTACCAGTTACACCAGCAAGGAGGTGAGTATGGAAGGTACAGCAGGGAGGTGGTGGCAGGTGGTATGAAGTTTCAAAATATTTCTAGAAAAGGGCAAAAAGAGGAACCACACCTCTATCAATGGCAGCCTATCAATTGACCCAAAAAATCATGGAAATATTTTTTACTGTCACAATATGATTAAGTGAAAAGTGAAAGACCCAACATTGTTATAATGAATAATGTTATAAATCTATTTCTGTAGTCTCAACTAATACTTCACTAAATTTTTGCATCAATTATTAATAATATTAACTTTATAGTTTTCTTTGCTTTATTTCTCTTTAATTTGCATATCAGAATCATATTTGTCTCATAAAAGAAGTCTAGTAAAGTTCTTTCTCTACTTTTGAGAAGAATTCAACTAGGAAATAACTAGTCTTTAAGAGTTTGAAAGCATTTACTTACAGATCTCTCTCTCTGGCTTAAGGTTGTGAAGTTAATTTATGGAACTCAATATCTCTTCCTGAAATTAGATTCTTTAGTTCCTATTTTATTAATTTTGGTACTTATTACTTTTGTTGATATTCATCCATTTCCTTCAAATTCAAGTTTTTCTGGATTATAACCAAGCACAGTAGTTTGTAATGATATTTTTCTCTCTCTTGCTAGTTGTGAATTTGCCTTGTTGATTTTCTTTTAATTTTGGTAATTTAATTTTTGATGTTTTTTATAAACCTTTTATTAATGTGTTGACTTTATTGTTTCCTATAAAAGTTTTTTGTGTTGTTATTCTTCACTTCAATAGACTATTTTCAACTGGATCTATTTTTTCTTATTTTCAAAATGTCTTAATTTGTTGATCTTGAAACAATTTTTAAACCACCTGGTTAATTCATTTAAAGTGTTTTGTTAATATGTTTTCAGAGGCATAATTTTTTTTTCTTGTTGAAGATTATTTTAAAATCTCATTTTATGTTGTCTCACTGTTGTCTTCCTTAATTTTTTTTTATTTATTTATTTATTTATTTTTATTTTATTTGCATAACATATGTGTGGGTAATTCTTCAACAATAACCCTTACATAGCTTTCCGTTACAAATTTTCCCCCCAACTCCCCACCCCTCCCCTAGATGGCAGGATATCCACTACATGTTAATTATGTTAAAATATTGGCAAGTCGAATATATGTATACATATTTCCAAACTTATCATTGGTGTGTAAGAAAAATCTTATCTACACAAACGATATATCAGATAAAGGAAACACAATGTAAGCAAACATCAATCAAGGAGTATGAGAATGTTATGTTGTGGTCCACATTTCGCATCCCTCTCTCTGGGTGTATATGGCTTTCTTCAGTGAACAATTGGAGGTGGTTTGAAACATATCATTGTTGAAGAGAGCCAGGACATGTATAATCTTAAAAAATGTAAAAGTATTTTGTAAATATTAAAGTGCCATATACTTTTTTTTTCCCCTGAGGCAACTGGGGTTAAGTGACTTGTCCAGGGCCACACAGCTAGGGAATGTTAAGTGTCTGAGACCAGATTTGAACTCAGGTTCTCCTGACTTCAAGGCTGGTGCTCTATCCACTATGCCACCTAGCTTCCCC
>JAJPUD010027930.1:0-15108 GCA_023553655.1 Myrmecobius fasciatus
GGGGGGAGACAGCTGGGTGGCCATCTAGATTTATTGCTGAATCTGGGAGTGCAGGCTGACATGGGCATGAAAGGCAGAAAAAAGGGCAGCAAGTTGGTCAACAGTAACCTCCTTTGTCAAACTTCAAACATTTGCCAGGATTTATCTAAACCAAAGATTGCTGGATGGCACACACATCTGTAAACAGGACTGGGCTCTGCGTTTAAGGAATGGTTTAAGAAAAGCAGCATTATTCATTTTAAAGTCTTTCCCCCCTCTTGACAGATATCCCTATCAATCTCCAGCACACCTCTGACCTGGCTAATCAAAGAAGAAATTAATGTAGCAGGTTCTCATCTATGCCCTACAAATGCTTGGGAAGTGTCAACTTTACCCCATTAACTAGACTCATACCCCTATCCACAGAATTTATTTTCTGTTCCCCTCCCCACTAAGACACACTCATACATGCACTTCAGCCAGTTTTTGCTTTTCTTCCCTCTAATATTTAAAGTAAACTTTTCCCTTCAGTTGGTCTTGATGACGTTGTCATTTGCATCTGATGAGTCTCCTATGTTTTTAATATTTGGCCTATGAATGATCCACTAGGAAGCATCATGATTGAGAAAACATTTCTATGGGCTCTTTCCAACATCATGACTGTGTTTCTGAAAGTTAGGGAAAAATCTAAAAATCCACCCAAATGTTTTATCAACACACATTTCAGAGAACTTTAGAAGCTCGCCTTTGATGCCTTATGCCAGCTATGGTTGCTCTCAACATGGAAATGGCCTTCATGGAGAGCAATTTGGAGCTATGCTCAAAAAGTTATCAAACTGTGCATACCCTTTGACCCAGCAGTGTTTCTATTGGGCTTATATCCCAAAGAGATTTTAAAGGAGGGAAAGGGACCCACATGTGCAAAAATGTTTGTGGCAGCCCTTTTTGTAGTGGCAAGAAACTGGAAATTGAAAGGATGCCCATCAATTGGAGAATGGCTGAATAAATTATGGTATATGAATGTTACGGAATATTATTGTTCTGTAAGAAATGACCAACAGGAGGATTTCAGAGAGGCCTGGAGAGACTTGCATGAACTGATGCTGAGTGAAATCAGCAGAACCAGGAGAACATTATACAAAGCAACAAGACTATACGATGATCAATTCTGATGGACATGGTTCTCTTCAACAATGATGTGATTCAAACCAGTTGTTCTGCGATGAAGATAGTCATATACATCCAGAGAGAGGCCTGTGGGAACTGAGTGTGAACCACAACACAGCATTTTAACGCTTTCTGTGAATATTTCCATGCATTTTGTTTTCCTTCTTAGGTTGTTTTTTCTTCTTCTCTTTCTAGATCTGATGTTTTTTGTGCAGTAAGATAACTGTATAGATATGTATACATGTATTGTATTTGTCATATAATTTATCCTATTTAGCATGTATTAGATTACCTGTCATTGGGGGGTAGGGGGTGGGGGAAAGGAGGGGAAAAGCTTGGGAAAAAAAAAGTTTTTGCAAAGGTCAATGTTGAAAAATCACTCATATGTTTTGTAAATAAAAAGCTTTATATATTAAAAAAACATGGAAATGGCCTTCATTTTAGAAGGAATTAAAAAAAAAAACAACCAACCGCCTTCTTTCTTCCTTCAATGTACCATAGTCAAATCACCTGAGCAGAGATTACCATCCACAAAAATGCATACAACATCCAGGCCCCCCCCCAAAAAAAAATTTCTGTTTGGGGAGAACATAAAACAAATATTTGTTTCCTTCCCTTTTATGGCCAGTAGCATCCGATCTCATTAAAAAAAAAAACAAAAACAACTTCAGTGTTACTCTAAAAGAGATTCAAACCCTCAGATGCCAGATGTTTAATTAAAAAGCTAAGTCCAGTTGTCAACCAAGAAGCTATAAATCTCCTTCCCACTCCCCAAGTTCTTGACCTAAAATGAGTCAGTGAAAAAAGAAAAAAAGCCAAAGAGAAATAGATTTGAAACTGAGTTCAGAAAACATTATTGGTCTAAATGGACTTCAGGTCCTATATCTCAAGGAGCACATTTTTAGTGTCTGATACAGGCAAAGTAGTGGGTATCCAATGTTGCCAAACAGAAATTTTATTTTTCAATCCAACAAAATTTATACCACATTCCCCTATGCCAGAGACCAGCATACATCACAATTCATATAAAAAAGAAAAGTGGTTCCCCACCCCAAAGTCAACTGTGTCAAGTCTTGCAGCCATTAGCAATCATATTCATCCATCCACCCAATCAAAAAACACTTATTAAGTACCTGCTATGTGCCAAGCACTGTGCAAACACTGGAGACAAAAAAAAATACAAGAGGCAAAAAATAATTCCTGCCCCCAAGATTCTCCCAAAGATTTTGAAGCATTGCTTTAATATGCATTCCCTTCACACCACTACTTAAAAAGACAAATGACTCTGAGTTAAAGGTTGGAAAAAACTACAAATAAATGAAAAGTCCAGTTTTCTCTTTTAGACAGAACTTCATCTAAACTTTCCTGCTTCTATTGGACTAGAGAATCCATTCTTAACCATTTTCTGAAAAGGCTAAACTGCAACCACCCTGGTATGGAATGAATTCCTTTGTTTAATAATATTTAAGTTAATGCTATTTCCAAAGAATGGTTAAAATAATAAGCTTTAAGTGCTGGGGTAAACTTTGAAAGAAATAAAGATGGAAAAGATTGCTTTTTTTTCTAACAAAAATCCAATAACCTGTAATATCTGAAGACTTCGTTCAGATTAAGAGCTACTATATCACAAGCAAAGGCAGAATGGGAAATTACAATGATTTTTATTTATATAGATTTGCTTCCTATTACTGAGATCTGTTTGAGCTAAACTGAACAAACCCTTCACAATAAACGAGAGATTTGCCTTCTCAATGTTTCATACGACTGAAGCTCAATAAACACAATTTTTTATTCCCACGCCCACCTAGGGTCGTCATTTGAAAAATCATAGTCATACTATCCCACCTAGATAAAACAACTCCCAAGATGAAGAAGAGCTCAGAAGTGGCCTGCCAATCACTCAATAACACCAGTCACAGTGCTGGGACTCTGGGGACTGTTCTTTCCTGAACTGGAGGATGGCAATAATGTTCCTACAACATTACTAAGAGGTCTATTCTTTCTGGAATCAAAATGGAAATAGAGATTATTTGTATGTTAGATTAAAAGATTATCTGTTGTCATTATAGGTCACGAAAATAGTCTGCTTTGTAGGCCTTCCTAATCTCTCTCCAGTTTTGGCTACATCCCATCAATCATGTCATGTTAGGAGGATGAGATGAGTCCTGACTGGGTTATCTTCTCTAACCACCTCTTTCTAGTCAGAATGGCACTTGGCCAGACACAAGGTGGTCATGTTTTGCCCCTTCGACTTGTTCTGCCCCTTGAATGGGCGCTTTTCCCCTTTCACTTCTATGGTTCTCCTCATCTGGCTCCCTAGCTCTAGAATGCTCTCCCCTTCCTTCAATGGTGAAATCTCTTCCCAACTGTAAGATCATTTGCTCCATAAACCCTTCTTTGATCTCCTTCCTTCCCCACAGCTGCTACCTTTTCCTCTCTCAAAACTAAGAACATCAAAGACTCTCCAATTCACTTATGCAATATTATGAATTGCAGCTTTGTAAAATTGGATTGTAAGCTCTGAATAGGCAAGGAATTGTGTCTTCTCTCAACACAATCTCTTCCTGCACCTGGCACAAATATTTAATATATGGTGTTTAGAAAATATTTGAATGAATACATCTTAAATCCACAACTACCACCTCCCTTTTTCAGGGAGCTGGGTATCTCAAGTAGGGATTTGTAGAGTGACAAGACACACAGATACACAAGAAGTCTATTTCTCCACCTTATTTCCAGTGAAGTCAGAAATTTCTGTGACCTAAAATCCCTATTTGTCCAACTGAAGCCCAATCTCCTTCCTATATTCACAAAACAAAGAATATCATCTCATCACTACCTAGATCTACCTAGGTTTTCTTTCATTTCTTCGAAGAACTGCCCCTGGTTTCAAGTCCTCAAGGTAAAGTCACTATACCATTCCTTCAAGCTGTCTTTGCGAAACTTTTGGAACAATAAAACTGACAGCAAGTCATAGTTTGATCGTTTCAAGGGTCAATAAAAATCTAAGTTGACATAATTAAGCAAATTTAAATTCTGATATGTTAACATCCATTGGAATTTGAGAGTTAGCTTAAATGTTTGAAGCTAGAAAATATTGCAAATTTAAACACACACCAGGAAACAGACAAACTGAAAGTTATAACAACAATTCATCAGGATCAACGAGTATTAAAAGAGCATGGGTCAACACTGGAGAATCACCGGATTTGTTTCTATGGGCATGAACCTACATACAGCATAGGACAAAGGCATTCACCACTCTATCGGGAATGGGTCACATGATTGAAGATACCTCATCCCTAACTTCAAGGTGAACAGAATGAGGGCAAGTCAGAGACCCAAGGTCAAGAGATAGGGGTGGAAGGAGAAAAGGGAAAGGTTAGCTTTAAAAACTGGTCCAGTGAAGTAACTTGGTTTGAAAAAAAATGGAATCTCAAAAGAAGTGCTGCTTGCTTCTAAATAACGTGGTTTGAGGCATCCAACATACAGGAAGGACCAAAAGTTCTACCTAAGATAAGAACAAAGAGAAGGACACAGTGGGTAGTCCCTGGGTACCTGGTATTCCGATTCAACATTCCTCACTTTTCTAAGTTATCTCCAAACTAAAAATGGCCATCAAGCCCCTTTTATCTTAGCTTCCAATTATTAACGCTACCAATTTTTCTACAAGCCAGGCCTCATTTCTACAGTCAAAACTTTCAAAGTGATGAAAGCACATTTAGCAAGAGTTTCACCGAGGTTAGCTTAGCCTAATTTACCTTGTCCTATAATTTGAGCCAAGAAGTTACCCCTCAATGTGCTGATACTGAATTGTAGACTGCTCCAGCATCGTTCTTTGCGAGCCAAGAAATGGCAACTCAGTCCCAAATTCACTTCCATGTTTTCCATACTCACCTTCTCTTCTTCTTCTTTCTATATTTATTTTTGAGGGTTTGATCATGAAAACTCTTGGGAATCCCTAACAATGCTGGCACAAATCTCAGTGGGCCTCGCCCCCTTCGAGCCCTCAATAGATGCTTCAGCTAACTCCCGTCTCTGATCATTCCCACTAAGTGCTAAAAAGAAGGTGAGGAAGATCCCAAACATGGTGAAGGTCTCGGAGACAGAGATGGCAAAGGCAAGCGTGTGAGAGTACCAGAGCGCCCCAGACCAAGAACCGAAATGGATAAGTGCGATGGGAATGGCCACGTAAACAGTGAGCACTGCCCAGTGTTTATTTGGTGACTAAATGAGAGCAAATTAACGGATCCTTGGGTACCTATTTAAAGGATGAACGGTGGGGGGAGGAGCTGGAAAATAGTTGGTGGACACCTAAGGGTCTGGGCTAGGGGCGCTCAGCTGTCCACAGAGAAACCCGGAGAGGGAAAACACAAATCCACAGAAGAGCCTCCTCTCCCCCCTCTCCCAACCAGCCCACAGAGGGAAAAATGAAAATGGAGCCTCACCTAGAGCTGGGGTCGCCATTGCCGTCATGGGGCTGGTGGGATCCAGCTGAAACCCGCTCATCATGAACTGGGCCTCCGAGGCAGGGCTGTCCATCTTGAGGTTGGGCAGCGTCATGTTCTGGGCCAGGTAGTACTGGTAGAGCTCGGCCTCGGCCGGGGAGGGCAGGGCCCCGAGGCCCAGGTGCCGGTTGTGCTGCATCTGGGTCATGTTCTGCTGCAGGAGCATCATGTTGTGCATGTGCTTCTCGCTGGTCATGTGGATGCGGAGGTTCCTGGCCACATTGGTCTCGTAGTCGCACACCTCGCACCGCCAGGTGGGCTTGGTTTTTGGTTTGGTGGGGGAGGGGGCCCCGCAGGTGCTGCCGATGTTGGCCGCGGCGGCCGCTGCTGCCGCAGCCGCGGCCGCCGCACCGGCAGAGTGACTGAAGACTTGCTCGCCCCCTCCGTTCTGCAGGTTCTGCATGTTGTTCAGATGCTTGTCGGACTGCATATGAATACTGAGGTTGCCTTTGGTAGTAGTCGAGTAGTTACAGACCTCACAGCGGAAGGGCTTGTACCCGCACGTGTAGCTCTCGCCCCGCGCCAGGCGCGGGTGAGGCTGCCCGCTCTTGCAGTAGACACACGAGCCGCCGGGCTCGGGATGCTTCTCCTTCATGTGCGCCTCGAGCGTCTGCTGGTACTTGTAGTGCCAATTGCACTTGGGACACTTGAGCGTCTTACACGAGTTCCGAGAATGCATCATGGTCATGTGCCCCCCCAGGGAGCGGGAAGAGCCCAGGACCGTGTCACACTTGGGGCACTCCACGCCGCTCCCCGAGGGGCACTCCCCCACCCCAAGCTCACAGAGGGCCCCAGCGTGCTGGTGATGGGGGAGGTAGCCCCCCTCGTCCCCCTCTGCGCTCTCATTTGGTTCTGGTGCTGTGGCATTGTCCTTATTGGCACTTTCATCCAGGAAGTCCAACCTCCTGCTGCCCTCTGCCACAGTGGCCCTGACACCCTCACTGTTAAAGCTTAAACGATTCCTCCTGTTTGCACCATCAAAGATAGCAAAGGAAGAAGCAGAATTAGAACTAGTAGAAGCGGTGCTCCGCGACAGAGTCTGGAGCATGTTAGGCATTAAGGGAGAGTTAGAAATGCTTTGGTTTGAGAGAGCAAGGTAATTTTTGCTGCTGCCACCTGCCAGGGCCCCAGACTCCTCGTGGGGCCTGTCCTCCAATTCATCCTCCAACTCACTCGGAAAGAGTCCTTTGCAACCCTCCTCCTCCTCCTCTTCTTCCTCCTCCTCCTCCTCCTCCTCTTCCTCCTCCTCCTCTGCATCCTCCTCCTCCTCCTCCTCTTCCTCCTCCTCCGCATCCTCAGCTGGCTCTGCCTTCTCTGAGAGGCTATCCTGGTCACCCACTTCTTGCTTCTCACCCTCTGCTACCCCAGGGTCCTTGCCCTCTGAGGATTTGGTAGGACTGGAAGCCAGGGGGCCCAGGGGGACTGAGGTAATTGGGGTCTTCAGAGCCGAGCTGGTCAGCCCGCCAAGGTTCAAGAGGGTCCCAGGCGTCAAGAGGCCTGACTGGGGCTGCTCGGCGGCACCGGCCGAAGCGCCCTGGAGCGCCTCCTCCCCTTCCATCCGAATGCCGCTAAATTTACCGTAAAAGCTGTGTCCGGGCCCCATGAGGTTAGCTGCGGAAACTAAAGGATGCTGAAAGTTTTTGTTTTTTGGTTCCAGAAAGCTCACAAGGGGTTCCTTGTCTTTGCCGATTCCTTGGATGATGGCGGAAATGTTCTTATGACTAAGAATTTTCCGCTCTTCTTCGCTGAGGGTCATGCGATGGTCGTGCACGGCGTGGGTCACGAACGAGCGGACGTAGCCGAAGGAGAGCTTGCACAAGAAACACATGAGAATGGGCTTCCTCTTCCCGTAGAGCACAAAGCCGTCGAACTTGGACAGGTCCACATTGTTGGGGACATCTTTGGATACGCAGGAGCTTTTGGCCGAACCATCGCTGTTCAGGTAATCCTTGCTGCTTTTGTGCCGCACGTCAAAAACGCGGAAGCTGTGCAGGACGGGGCTGACGCCCGTCAGGGCTGAGGTATTCGGGAAGGCCTGGTCCGAGCCCTCAAACCACTTCCCGAAGGAGGAGGCTATGTGGAACGTATTGATGATCTGTGGGTAGACCGGGGCGGCGGAAGAGGGCTCCCCCTGCTTACCCCCAGCGCCGGGCAGAGAGTTCAGAAAGAGCGCCGGGAGTGCCCCACTGCCGCTGCCACAGGCCCCCCCACTTTGGACCAACTGGCTGAGGCTCTCGACAATGTAGGCCGAGCCATCCGGCTGGTAGACTATCTCTCCAGCCAGGTTTTCCACGTCACTCTCCTCATCCACCTCCTCACTGGAGTCGCTCCCGCTCTCCTCCCTCAGGGGAAGCGCGGGGCGGGCGCTGGGGCAGTGGTGCTCCATGTAGGTCTGTAGGCTGGCGAAGGAGGCCGAGCACTCGTTGCAGCTGACCTCCTTGCCGGCGGGCTCAGCGGTGGGGCCGGCCGAGTGCGCGCTGTCCGGGCCGCGCTCATTGAAGGGGGCCCGCAGGCTGTCTAGGGGCCCGTGGCCGTCTGTGGCGGACTGCTCCATGCTACTGGGTTGGTCAGGGAGATGGGTGCTGTTGAGTTCAGTCCATTGCTGGTGCTGAGGGATCCCACACCCATTGTCCTTCCCAGGGATGACAGGCGAGTCACAGCCTTCCATGGCAAGGCCTGCATGGAGCTTTCATTGCACCCAATACGGTTCGGACCTGAAGAGAGCAGAGAGGGGGAGAGCAGAGAGGGGAGAGAGAGAGAGAGAGGGAGAGAGAGGAGGAAGAGAGAAAGGAAAGATGTTAGGAGGGCAAAGGCCAAGGTTCCACACAGAGCACTTTCAAGATGTTTCTAGCCATCCCCAACGCAGGGTCGGCCTACAGAGGAATCGAGACCCTGGCGAACCCCCAAAACACGCACATCATGCTACCGAGAGGCGGTGATGGGAGGGGACGTGCCTACAGGGGTCCGGTTCGGGATAAGCTAGTCAGGGGAGAAGGAGAGAGATACAAGAAGTGGCTCTTCTGCCTCCGGCTTCCATCGCCCCTGAAAATCCCCCCCAGCAGAATTTACTTCTTCAGGGACATACTGTTAGCATGAGAGTGAGATGATAATAAGTATAATAAGGGGGGGAGAGGGCTTCATTCCTTCAAAACCCAAATCAAAAGCTACTGAGAATAAAATCTCACTAAATTAAAAAAAATCAATCAGGGAAGTCAAGAATGTAATGTCTGTGTATGCATGATCCCCAGAAATCAAAGTACTTTCGGCTAACTGACTGAATGTGACAATTCTATGCTGAGGCCTGAATGGGGGAACCCTTACTTAGGCACTCTTTGACTTAGCTCTGGATGGCACTTACTGTCCCCAATTCAAACTCAACAGCTTTAGCACCCCTCATTCTCTCAAAATCTAAGCAGACCACCGGCCCCATTTGCCAAATGGGAAAACTGAGGCACCAGATTGAACCATTGGCTAGATGACTCTGCCCTCTGAGAAACCCAGCTCCTCTCTGTCTCTCCCTGCTGCGCATCTTCTCCCAAAATGTGAGCAGCTGAAGTAGGAGAACATTCGAGGGAGGATGAAAGGCCCCCATCGCTGCAGAGAACCTAGCCGGCTTAATCGGTGACGCCCCTTTCTTGACTGCCTAGAGCCCCGTACTCCCAGTGATCGCTGCTTCGGGCCTCCCCCACATCATTTGGTTGCTTTTCTGTCGAGGGTCTGAGCCGACCCAGAGACACCAGCTGTGCTCAGGAGCCATTCCATCGCACACCTGCCTCTCAGTTATCATACAATAACTAAGCAGCTGTCCTTCAACCCCCAGGCTTTTCCATTTCAGAGAGGAAAGTATCATTGAAGTGAATTTGCCCTTTGAGAGACATGCATCCCCAGGGAGAGCGGCGTCAGATTCCCCGCCATCACTCCAGCTCTCCTATAGCATCCGTATCACAGGGGCATCGAGGCAGTAGCCACAGTGTTGCTGCAAGCCACTGCCCCCAGCACAGCCCTGCCCTCTCTAACTGAGAGATCCCAAGGCACCGGCCCCACAGCCCCCTTGTTCCTCTCTCCCTGGGTACAAGCACACTGTGCACACTGTTTCATTTGGCCCCAGAAGGAAAGTTATTGGGGGGCGAGGGGGGGGCGAGTGACCTGTGCTGGCTCTGAGAGTGTGTGTGTGTGTGTGTGTGTGTGTGTGTGGTTTTTATTCCCCCTTCATTTTTTCAAATCCTGATTCTAGCCTACAGAATAAGCCAACAGCTCCCCCTCGGGAAAGGACTGGGAACACAGTTTAAGAGTCTCCAGGGAAAGAACTTTTTTGCAATAAAGTGGCAGGCTTTATTTATCTAAAGGCAAGTATGCTCAGAGCCGCCACGCCTATTTATTGGAGTTCGGGGGAGCTCCATGACAACAAAAGATCATTGTCCCTTATAAAAAGCCATCACATCGCTCCTGGTTTCAAACTAGGATGCTCTGGGATCAAAAGAGAAATCCAAAGGAAGGACCGATTTCTTCCCACAAGGCTCAACTCTGGTGCAAGTGAGGAGCTGGAGGGTGACTCCCTTTCAGCGCGGCCGTGATTGGCTGAAAGGCCCTTGATTGACAGCTCGGGCCAAAAAGGTTGGTAGGGCTGAAGGGGCGGGAGGGTTAACAGCCTGATTGTAAAATCAATGTCATAAATGCTTGGTAAGTTACAGGAACATGCGGGAAAGGGAGGCCACGATTGATAAAGGAGTGCAGCTTTGATGCTGCACTGGGGACTTGTTTATTGACAGGAAAGCCAATCTCCTCTCCAGGCCAGGCCAGGCCAGAGAAACCTGCAAGCGTTTACCAATTAATTGGTGGGCTTTTCTTCCTCTGCTTCGCTCTTCCTCCCCCTCAACAAACTGTCCAGTTAAAGAGCTATGACTTTAAAAATATCGCCCAACAGGAGAGCCCTTCCTCCGCCTCCTCCCCAATCTCTCGCCCCTCTCTCTGACCTCTCCTTCCTCTCTCCATGATGGATCTGTGTGTTCCTGAGAACACAGTCTCCTCCGAAGATGGATGGGAAGAACTGCTGAGTTTTTAACTGCCCAGCACTTAGAGACACCCCAAGACATCACGAAGGGCCGGCTGCTGAATGGCCCAACTGCCTCCAGAAGAGAACTAGATCTCCTCCCTTGGATTAGCCCCATGACCCTTACGCTGGTCACCAAGTCTAAAAGAGCGTCATGCTGTGGAATCCAATGATCCCAGCATCCCTGGAGTCATTGTTCCCAGGAAGCTCAAAACTTGGGAGGGAATGGCTCCCATTTGGGGTTCTAACTTATCAAATCTGTAACTTTTTCTTGGAGAAAACATCTAAGTGAATACACAGGTGGCATTGTTTCAATACTCTGTATTCTTTGGGGGGAAGGAAGGGAGATTGTGAGAAGTACAGGGTGGGGGGAGACTGAGGAGAGAACCCCTAACTATGAAGACATCTATCTTCTGCTCCCCGACCATACAAAAACACCTCTGTGCATCTAACACTTCCCCATCCTCTCCCTCATCCCACAGCCTCTCTTGGCTCCCTTGCTCTGTTTATCAGCCAGTCAATAAGAAAAAGGTAGTTCTTACTTAAGGAGGCAGGAGTCAACTCGTCAGGTCGATCAGCACTCTGTCTGTAAACACGGTTTCCCGTAAAATCAATGATCTTCAGTTACAGAGAGCAGTCTGAGAACCCTAAGAGTCCCTGGGCTTCCACGGGCTACACAGTCAGCTGGAGTTAACAGCCCCCTTTTGTTCAATCTCTCCTCCAGCCTCTTAGCCCCTTTTCTCTCCTTTCATTACTTTTTCCTTTCACTCCCTCGGCCTACCCAAACTTCCATGAAAGCCTCTCCTACTCCAGAACACTTGTCAAAATCCCAAAAAGGCTCAAGTGTGACAAAGTTAGAGTCCCACAAAGTATGTCCCATGAATGGTACCAGCCCCTCCTCTCCATATACCTCCAAAGGTACCATTTTCAGAAATATACTCAGCAACAGCAAACGGGTCTGTCCTTTCCCCGAAAGGAAGCCTGATACCTTCACCCAGAAAGAGCCTCTCTGTGGCCCTTCTAGTTTTCCTGGATACCATCTGCTTGCTCAATGCATTTTTAGCAAATATCAGTCTCTACTTTTCACTCATCTGATGTTTGGGACCACCAGCCAACATCTATCACCTTGTTTACTCCCCAATATATTCAATCAATCCTGCTAAAACCGATAGTTAGGATGTCTTCCTTGCTCAGCAAATGACAAAACTCCAAAAAAAAAAAACAAACAAACAAAAAAAAAAAAAAACCCAAAACTCCTGACAAAAGAGTCAGGGGCTTTTCAAATTCAACCTTAAGCATTTCAGATGGCTTTCTTAAAAATAAAACAAAACAAAACAAAAAACAACTCTTCAAATTACAGCAGCACAAGAAACCAAGTATAGTGGAGGGAAGAGGACTGGGGGGCTGGGGGGGTGGGGTAGTTAGTCCTGCTGTTGCCCAGGCATCCTGAGAATTAAATATGAACAGTCGTAGTGTGTAATTTTAAATTGTTAATTAGCACAGGGTTAATTAGGCGGTCCTTTCACAAGAGGCTGTTTGGCAGTAAACCAAGACTGGAAGCAATGGAAAGGAAGAAAAAACAAAGGGAAGAGAGACAGTGAGAAACGGTCCCCTCTGTTAATAACCCATGTGGCATCATGAAAAAAAAAAGAGCTAAACAGGCAGGAAAGAAATTTCTCAACTGTTTCCCAAGGAAAGAACCCCTGAGGTTCCATCTATTAAAAAATGCTCCTCTCGTGGGAAGCCTTCCTCCTCGCGTCAGCACTCCGACATCCAAGTGCTCATCCCAGAAGCAGAAAATGGGCTCACCAGCACCCAGTGGATAGTTCTATACACTGCAAGGTTACACAGCATTGGCAATCTCTAACAATGCACGTGCAGTCAAGTAACCGGAAATGCCGAGTCCTGAAAAAGGGAAATGCTCCAGAATTCCCAACTCTGTATTCTAGAAGCTGGGCTTAGGAGGAAAGTGAAAGTGGGTGTGCATGTGGGAGAAAGGGGATGGGGAAGGCATGAAGACATCAGGGCATCCTCCCCCCTCTGCCAACCAAAATGCCCTCCCAAGAACGATGCCAAAGCAGGAGCCCAATTCTGTGACGAGGAAAGAGGCATGCTCTGCCCTGTTCTCCTAAAGCAGCTTCCAACTCTTCACCCTTCTCTACTGATTCAGCAGCTGCTACAGCGACCAGAGGAGTGGTCTTTAAATCAAGATGAGCTGAGCTCAGGTCCCATCCCTGGCACATGCTGTGCCATCCTGGCTAAGTCACTTCACTCATCAATTGCCTGCCCCCCCCAGGCAACAGGTTAAGATTAAGTTGCAGAGCAGAACTCCCTCCTTCGCCAGTGAAATCACAATAAACTGTGGTTAAAAGTGAACTTATTTCACTGCGTAAGAATATGCTATCAAGGTGCATGTTTTTGTAAACAATGGAGAGGTGCCAGGTAGATGGAACATTAAGTGTCCCATAGGGCCAGGAGCTGTGCTAAGCATTGGGGATACAAGCAAGTAATCCTTGCCCTCAAGAAACTTACATTCAACTAGGGGAAGACAATATATGAAGGGGCTGGAAACTGGGAGTAACTCACAGGGGTAAAGGTGGTAGCCTGGGGAGACACAGGGACAAGAAGATGATTGCATATGTAATAATATATAATGAAAATATATATTTATATTATATATGATATATAGATATATAATAATATAATCATCACCATCATCATTACTATTGTGTATAGATTCTGAAGCATGACCCACGGAAAGACAGTGTTCTTTCCCCTTGGAACCCCCCTCTCTCCAAACCATGAAGAATCAAGAAATCTAAAGGGAAAGTCCACCGGCAACTGGCTTGGCTTCTTGAAGGGGATTCAGGGGAGGCCCATGACAAGTCATGTGGATAGGAAGAGGTGAATGAGTTGGATGGGTACCATTGGAGGGAGAACCCAAACTGATAAAACCATAACTCCATCAGAGCAGCCCAGGGCCAGAAGCAAGGGGGAGCAGAAAGAGCGTGGGACATTAGAGAGGTGAGAGTCCCAGCTCTGCCCTCACCAGCCGTGCGACTCTCACCGAATCACGCCATGTCTCTGAGGTCCAGCTTCCTCCATTTGAAAAGCTAAGTGGCAAACCTTGTCTCCCTCCCTTGTAGGGCTGTTGTGATGACAGCGACTCGCTAACCTGAAAGTCCTCAGTGGCCAAAGGCAGTCTAGCAGCTTACAGGTGGGTTTCTCCCCCTTTGGAATGGTTGAGTTAAACACCATTCTAAAGTGGGCAGAATTCCAAGAAATTCAACAATGCTGACAGGCATTTCCCTGAGACACTATTATGCATCTGAATTTGAACAGCATATTTCATTAAATAAATGAGAACCAGCCCTTGTTCTAATAAGGAGGGACTCCCACAGATGATAACTACATGAAAGGGGGTCAGGTACCACCTGAGAAAGAATGGATTTCCTTGACTCTGCAAAGCACGAGTGAAATAAAATCCAGAACAATCAGTGCCTGGAGGAGACGGAGAAGGCCAGGATGTCTCTGCGTTGGGCTGGCAAAACAGATTCTGAGAGCTTGAAGCTCACCCAAGGGGACAGAAATCAGCTTCATCCACCTTTCAATTTGGTGGGCACACTGGGGAGCATCATGCCCATTTCTGCACCCCATAGCAGCACTTTTAAGGATTCCATGATACTTTACATACATTATCTCATGTGGTACCTACCACTCCCCTCTCCTGGGACACAGGTTCTGTAAGATTGTTGTCCCTGTTTTTACAGGATGGGGTGAGGTTCAGAATACACCCTGGGTCGTATGAGCCAGATCTGAAGCCTGCTCCAAATCTAGCCCCCTACGCACTTCCCCATTCTGCCCAACTCCTGCTTAGCATATTGCTGCTGTGTACTATCAGCACCACATGATCTGGAGGTAAAACCCAATTCCATTGGCCCAGGCTTTCCAGCAAGTCTGCACTTAGGTCTGTCTTTCATGGGGGATGGCCAGAAAACGCACGCATGATTTAACAGCTTCTTCATGCTAAGGAAGAGTTGAAATGTCCAGGCCCACTTGCCTCTTGTTGGCTAATCATTTCATCTGTGCTATTTCCAGTACAAACATAAATCAGTCTGGAAGTGAAAACTGCTTGCTCAGTCTGTTTTGTGAGGAATCTGCAATAACCTCAACATTGTGGTTACAACACTGTCATGGAGCAGAGGAGGAACAAGTGAGATCAAAAGCAGAAGCGGGCCAAGCAGACGGCTCTGGGTGCCGCAATCGGGCCGGGCCCTCCATCAGCACCCTGGGTCCTGCACAGACCGAGAAGTCCTGCAACTGGCAGAACAAACATGAAGCCATTCCCTACCTCCTCCTCCAAGGACTCAGAAGACGGTCTCTCATCTGCCCCGACTGTCCCCC
>JAJPUD010027931.1:0-15107 GCA_023553655.1 Myrmecobius fasciatus
ATTACAGAAAGTCTTCCCCAGGATAATACATCATGACCAAATAGGATTTATATCTGATTCAATATTAGGAAAATTATTAGCATAATTGACTATATCAATGACCACATTGACAGAAATTATGTGATTATCTCAGTGGATGCAGAAACAGCATTTGACAAAATCCAACAGCAATTCCTATTTAAAGCACTAGAGAATATAGGAATAAAGGGAGATTTCCTTAAAATGACCACAAGCATCTTTTTAAAACTATCAAGAAGCATCATATGTAATGGTGATAAATTAGAACCATTCCCAGTAAGTCTAAGCATGAAACAAGGTTGCACACTATCATCATTCTTATTCAACATGATATTAGAAATGTTAGCTTTAACAATAAGAGAAGAAAAAAAAAGCAATTAGAGTAGGTCATGAAGAAACCAAATGATCACTATTTACTGATGATATGATGGTATACCTAGGGAATCCAAGAGAATTAACTAAAAAACTTCCAAAAATAATTCACAATTTTAAAAATGTTGCAGGATGTAAAATAAATCCACATAAATCATTAGCATTTATATGCTATGAGCGAAGTCCAGCAGAAATATATATAAAGTGAAGTCCATTTAAAATAATAGTGGATAATATAAAATATTTGGGACTCTACTGCCAAGATAAATCCAGGAACTATATGAATAAAATACAAAACACTTTCCATGCAAATAAATTCAGATCTAAACAATTGGAAGAACATCAAGTGTGCATGAATAGGCTGAGTTAATATAACAAAAATGACAATTCTCCCTAAATTAATCTACTTTTCAGTGTCATTCCAATCAAACTCCCAAGAAACTTTTTCTTTTTTTTCTTTCAATACTAAATTTTTTATTCATTATATTTTATTGATTGTTTTATATTATTAATAATAAAATATTTTATTATAAATATACATATTTGATTTTATTAATTTTATTATTTTATTGAAGCTTTTTGTTTTCAAAACACATGCATAGATAATTTTTCAATAATGACCTTTACAAAATCTTGTGTTCCAATTTCCCTCTCTTCCTCCCACACTCTCCCCATATGGCAAGTAATCTAATATATTTTAAATATGTGCAATTCTTCTATACATATTTATATCATTATCATGCTGCACATGAAAAAATAAATTAAAAAGGAAAAAAATTATAAAGAAAACAAAAAACAAGCAAACAATAAAAAAGTGAAAATATGATGTGATCCACACTCATTCCCCACATTCCTCTCTCTGAGTGCAAATCATTCTTTCCATCACAAGATTATTAGAACTGGCCTGAACCATCTCTAATTTCAAAAGAGTTGAAAAGAAAATTTTGTGTATATTAAAATTAAAAGTTTTTTGTGCAAACAAAGCCAATACAGACAATATTAGTAGGGAAGCAATAAATTGAGAATAAAATTTCCATTCAAGGGTTCTGATAAAGGCCTCATTTCTAAAATATATATAGAATTGACTCATATTAATAAGAATGCAAGCCATTCTCCAATAGGTAAATAGTCAAAGGATATGAACTGACACTTTGTAGATGAAGTAACTGAAAAAAAAGCATTTTTAGTCATATGAAAACATACTCTAAATCACTATCTATTAAAGAAATACAAATCTTTTTCTGTTCTGTTTTGACTCTATCTAGTTTTGGTATCAGCACCATATCTGTGTCATGGAAAGAATTTATTAGTACTCTTTCTTTCCCTATTTTTCCAAATAGTTTACATGATATCTGATTAATTATTAATTAAATATTTGGTTGAATTCACATGTAAATCCTGTTGGTCCTGGAGATTTTTTTTCTTAGGGAGTTGTATTAATAGTTGGTTTAATTTCAATTTAATTGGAGGTTTTTCATTTGTTATTTTTCTAGCTTTTTTAGCTTCATGCCTAATTCATTGCTTTTCTCTTTCTCTCTTTTATACGAATAAGCATCTACAGATATAAAACTTCCCCTAAGAAGAGCTTTGGCTGCA
Source organism: Myrmecobius fasciatus (assembly GCA_023553655.1). Classification (NCBI taxonomy): domain Eukaryota; kingdom Metazoa; phylum Chordata; class Mammalia; order Dasyuromorphia; family Myrmecobiidae; genus Myrmecobius; species Myrmecobius fasciatus. The sequence continues at coordinate 1,987 of JAJPUD010027931.1, forward strand.
TTCAATAAATTTTGGTATGTTGTCTTATTATCATCATTCTCTTAGATGAAATTATCAGTTGTGTCTAGGACTTGTTTCATTCTTTAGACTTAACTTTTCTAAAATTCTATTTACCTCCATAACTTCTTTCTTATTTGTTTTGTGGTTTGATTTATCTTGTTCTGATAATATAGTTTTGCTGTCTATTTCTTCTTGCAACTCTCTTAACTACTCTAGGAATTTGGATGCTATAGTACTTGGTGCATACATGTTAGTAATGATATTACTTCATTATCTGTGGTATGCTTTAGTAAAATATAGTTACCTTCCTTATCTATTTTAATTAGATTTATTTTTTCTTTTGTTTGATCTGATGTCGTTTGCTACCCTTGCCTTTTTTTTTATTTCAGCTGAAGTATAATTGATTTAACTCTGGCCTTTTTATCTTTACTCTATATGTGTCACTCTGCTTTTCATGTGTTTCTTGTAAACAGCATATTGCAGAGTTCTGGCTTTTAATCCAATCTTCTATCTGCTTCCATTTTATGGAAGAATTCATCCCATTCACATTCACAGTTAAAATTGCTAACTGTATTTTCTGCCATTTTATTTTCCTAAAGTTATATTTTTCTCTTTCCTTTCCTCCTTTCCTTCTTCCCCAATGTTTTGCTTCTGATGATCACCTCCCTCAAACAGCCTTCCCTTTTTACAGTTCCTCTTCCTTTCTTATCTTTTCCCCTTTCTACTTCTGTTCTCCCTTCTATCAACCTTCCCCTTTCCTTTCCTCTTTTTCCCTCCTACTTACATATAGTGTGAGAGAAGTTTCTCTGTGAGCTAAATACATCTGATGTTCTCTCTTTGAGTCAAAATCAGTGAGGTAAGGTTCACAAAATCACTTCTTTCTCTTCTTTCCCTCAATTATTTTTTGCCTCTTCATGAGATGTAATTTTCCTCATTTTATCTTCTTGAAAGAAGCATTTTATATCAAAATGAGAGAAGCATTGAACTATCTCAAAAATCCATTACTTTATTAATGAAAAAAATATAATCTTAGCAGTATCATTTTACTGCTTTAGAAATAATTGTAAAATTTTTGCTTCTCCCAAGTTGTTCTTAACTGATAATTAGCTAGTGATTATAAGACAACTTTACCAGGTGCTATATAGGATTCAAAGGTCAACATCTCTCTTGCCCCATAGATTTACAGTCTGAATCTGTTGCAAATCAAGTTGCAGCATTTTATGCTCAATTAGCATTTGGTAAGAGCTAGTTCACTTAAGAAAATGCTATTCCCCAAAGATAAATCATGGGACTATTTCACTGCAGTTTGGAATATTTCTGATTCGGGATACTTTCTAAAGAGGAAGCCATTCTTCTTCAGCCTAGTTTGCATCATCCAATAAGTATCCTGCTGGGTAGATTCATTACTCTAGCATCTCCCACTGAGAAGAACACCAGCTCCATTCATGGAATTGAATGATTGAAACAGAAGTAGGCATTTCTGAAAAGTCTTTTAAAATGTGTACTAAAAAGACAAAAACAATACAAAATCTCACATACTATATATGTTAAATTATAAATAATATTAGTTGGTGGAAAATATATTATGTTGCATCAATAGGATTTAAATATGTGCATATGTTTACACATAAGTATGCATATATGTACACACCTCTACAAACACATGCACACATATACAATCTATATGTGTACTTATATATACATACCACAAATATATTTGCATACATATATAATTATATATTTTCAGTGGAAAAAATAAATCAATAGTTATTGTCATAATGTAAACAAAGGTAGTCACCCTATTGGCTATAATTAATTGTAGTGGTATTTCTAAATTCAGTTTATGAACTTTTCTACATTAACAACAGAAAGGAAGATAATAATAAGCATAAAAAACAAAAGCATTTTCAGTATCATATAACAAAGCAATCATGCTACAATGTAGTGGTTTGTAACTTGGGATATGACATTTGGATTTTGTTTTTTTAACATTTTGATTATTATATTTTAATTTAACTGGTTTATCTTGTAATGCTATATATTTTGATTTTTTTATTTAACAATAATATTCTGGGAAGGGATCTCTTGGCTTTACCAGACTTACAAAGGAATTTATGATATACACAAAAATGTTAACAATGATGAATTTAGAGTCAGTAAATCTGGACATATGTTTTAGAACCTTACTAGCTTAAATGCGTCCCCCTTTTCATCAGTAACATAAGAATACTCAAGATAAATTACGAGAGTTGCTTGTTGGAAATTTTTCTTTCATACTTAAAGTGTTTTGACCTATTTTTACTTCTCCATTATAATCCTGCTCTAATATTTCATCATACGAAGAAGTAACCCTAGCTGCCAATGAAATCAAAATCTGACCAGTTCTTTACAACTGGGAAAGACTCTCAGTATAACCCTGGTGATGAATTCTATACCTAGTGAAGAAAACCACCTTAGGTGAGTTCAGACAAGCCCATCAACTGTTTGACTATAGGATAGTAAGATTTTTACCTGCAGAACTATTGAAAACAACATACTACATTAAAGTGAATAAACAATCTTCACCCATGGAAAAAATAGTCATGCTGACATAGTTACACATCTTTTAAATATCATAGTGTTTAAACATATCTGGAATTTGTCCAGTTTGATCTAGAATCAAATGGGAAAACTTTTCAGTAGAGGGAAAACATGCCTTCTATATATGAGGAAATAGGTTGTTTAATAACAAAGAGCAAGAATAGCAGTCAAAAAATTTAGTCCATTTGTGTATCTAGATTCTGAAGACAATGAACTGGGATTAGTATTGACCAGGAGGAGCAAATTGGGGTATGCTACAGTTGGGACATTGTGTTGTTTTTTTTTTTTTTTTAAGAAAGGGTGCCAAGCAACTCAATTCTATAAAAGCTCAACTTCTTAATACTAGTTTTCTCAAAGAAAACCTATATGGTGAATCGTGGGATTTTGTGATCTCAAAACAATTTAAATTACAGGAGACCCAAAGGTCAATGGAAAGTTTCAAGACAGATAATAGTCTGCATTGTATTTCCATTATTGGCTAGTCTGTAAGAAATAGCATAAAATACATTATTGAAAATTATAGGAAGTGGAGAACTTATCAAGAAGCAGATGTGATGAATAGAAAGCTATATGTTACATTGCTACCCTTTGGATAAGAAAAGAACCAGAGGAAAGACTTGCATCATATTTGAAGGATCTTTTTTGGAGAATCTAACAAAAAAAAAGACATCCACAATAGAATAAAAGAAGAATGACAGAGTTATTCATACAGAGAGAATATCATTGAAATTAAAGTTGGGTAGCTTACAAATTTTTTCTTTTTTATTTGTTTGGTAAGGCTATCAGGGCCAAGTGATTTGCCTAGAGGTCACACACTAGTAAGCATCAAGATCAGAACTGAATTCAGGTCTTCTTGACACTGGAGCCAGTGCTCTCTATCTATTGCTCAGCCTAGCTGCCCTGGTTCACAGTTTTCAAAGTGCTTTACATAATATGTGCTTTTTTGTTATCCCAATATGTATTTAGTTTACATATTAACATTTGAAAATTCAAATGTGAGCTTTCTGACTTTAAGACCAGTTCTCTTTCCTACAGTATCATGCTAAAGGAAAAAATGTTTCTTTAATTTGAATGAGCAAACTCCTTAATGTTCTACTTTACCTTGTTAGTAAATTCTTGATCCAGAGACATTTTATTTCTAAATCGTTCTCATGCTTTTGGTTTACATTCTTTTTCATGCATATATAATTATTTATCAGATTTCCATACAATGTTAGAGGATATAGTTTTGAATTTACAATGGAGAAGGTAAGGGTATCTAAATAGAGAGTATAATAATCAGAGCTTATCTTAACTACATTTTTCTCTTTTGGGTAGTTATTGGGAGATATATCTTTGTTGAAATTTGAGAGATATTCTAAATTCAGGATAAATTTCAGACGAACTTGTCACATCAGCAATACATTTAGTGGCTTACTTATTGTGGGTTATTGTCTTAAAAATACTAATTTTTTCGTGTTTTCTTTATTCTGAACTTCTTATTAAATTTTAGGAATGCCCCTTTAGGATGTCTGTAGTTCTCCTATGCCTAACAACATGGGTTAAAAATAAAAATACTTTCCTCCTACAGAAAAACGGTAGCACTAGCTTTAGCTTCTATTGTTGTAATTCTTGAGATGTATGTAAAACAGACAATTTATATTTCCAGGCATTATTCTAGGGGCTCCATTTTGGTATCATACTTTCTTAGGAATAGACCCAAATGGATGACTTTTGCAGTAACTGGATGGATGCATATACAAATAAGGCTAGTCTTAAATCAAATGAAGATTTTTCTTGTAAAGAAAGACAAAATGTACTTTTTTGTTCTTAATAATTGTGAACTTTTTTTTCAAAGCTCAAAATAAGAAAAGAAAGAAGTTAATTAATTAGGAAATCTCTCAGACAGAGGCAACTCTGATGGAACATTCTGTTATCCCAGATTTCAGTGAGGGAATCCAAGCTGTTAATTTAGGGAAGTATTTCTCTCACTCCCCACCTTTTTCAGTTTTCCTTTCCTTTTATTATCATTGAAAACATTTGCACTTTCCATTTCATAGAAATATCATTGGATTCCTTATATCGCCTTTGGTATTAGTTACTGTGGCTTATCTGTTCTCTTCTGTGAGGTTATTATTAAATGTAACCTGTGTTGATATTTTTCTACATATAGATATGTCTATATCTGTATCTACATGTATATTCATAAATATACATATGTGCATACATGCACACATATACACACATATATTGTTTTAGGGTTTTCTTTCACTGGATGACCTTTGTATCTTAATGTATGTTTTCTTTTTTTTTGATGTTCTGTAACCCTTACATTTCTGGTTTATCTTTTTATTGATGATCCCCTGAAATAACAGAACAATGGGAAGAAATGGACAATTATAGTATTTGTTTTCAATCCTTTCCCCTTCCTTTTCTCATCTCCCCATTATACAAATACCCTTTATATTATAATATAGTTCCATGGAATTTGTAGTGTTAATAGATATAACCTTTTTAAAGGCATTAATAAAAATAGTAGCAAGACACTTACACTTCTGAATATGAGCTCATAATTTTCAAGTTTTTTTTTTACAGTTTTTTTATTCATTTCTTCTGATAAGTTGCCTGAGGTTACTTTTAGGAGAGACAAATATTGTCAATCATATTGTATTATTTGATCCTAAATAGTATTTTTCTCCTTCTCTCTCTGTTCTCTCTATCAGTCTCTGTCTGTGTCTCTGTGTCTGTCTCTTTCCATATTTCTGAATCTGTCTCTGTCTCTCTCTCTCTTATTCATATAAAAAAAAGAGTAAGAGAAGATGTTTAAAATATAACAAGGGTGTTATCAGGAGCAGATGTATATAGTTAGGGACCTGGTCCAGTGGGCAAGTACTCATGTCCTTAGGTTGTCACTTTCCTTATCACTTACATATGGTTGTTGACAGTCAATGAAGCAGAACAAAGACAAGAGCATCACAGCTTTCTGTTAATTAAATGTTTTGACTGGAAACCACTCCTCCTTATGGCAAAAAAAGCACCAGTCTAAAATAAGTGTTTCTTAGGGAGGATCCAATTCGGACAGTCAAAATTTGCTGCCCACAACCATATGTATTGAATCAGAAAAAGTCACAAACAATTCTTTTATAAAAAGGCATAATGCAGAATGTCTTGAGTTTCTCTGTGAAATTCATGGATAACTTTTAACATACATGTGCACAAACCATAGCAGATGTGAGCCTCTGGAACACAATGGAAAAATGAAAAACATATTCAGGACTCATCATGGCACATAATCAACTCATAAATATGAGGAAGATATCACAGCAATATATTCTGTACCCTTGGATGTAATTACCTGCTTTGACCACTTAAAAGGAAAATTGTAGCTGTTCAACATTTTTATATACCATACCCAAGTAGAACATTGCTGAGTTTCAGCATCCAAAATCAAAACCATTAGTGGAAATTGCAGTGTTAGATACATTGCTGGAAGAACTGGAATTTTTATTTATTTTTCATTCTTCATTTATTGAATGATTTTTTTATATACCACTACTTCAGCTTAGTTCCCTGCCCTCAGGGAGTGAACACACTCTAATAAGATTCCAGAATTCCAATTCTATGCCTTTGCTCTCTCCTAAGTATGCTAAAAGAGTGTATGATGTGTGTGATTTTATAATGAGTATGTTTTCTCTGTAGAGCCACTTAGCTCCTAACGACAATAATTGGAGTTACATGTAGTGCCTATGTGGAGAAGTAAATATACCAACCCCAGTACAGATCTTTAGTAATTATACTGTGTAGTTTCTATGCCATACCTCATCTGTGGATAAATAAAGGATTTCATTCAATGGAGCTATCAATCTGGCATCTTTCACAAGTACTAAATTCATGTTAGGAAGAAAAATGGCCCAAAAAGAAATTGGGTAAAATCTATTTGTAAAAATTCAAGGGTAGATAAATAGTCTTGACTGTAATCGACTGTGAATTATTTTGTGATACTATTATATGAAGGATGCTACAAAAGTAAATTGTATTATACTGTAAATAAAAAAAAACAGAAGGATTTTCTATTTGTTAAAACTATACAAATGAGAAATATCTGTATATGCTATATTCCTTTTTTTTTTAATCTGGCCCAATGTTCCCATCAAATTACATAACATTTCAAATTCTGACATTTTTAATATTCATCTCTGGGCAAAGGAAAGGAGAGAAACATGGTAAACATTACTTTTTAAAGAGTTGCACAAAGCAAAATGTTCCAAAATAGACTATAAATGAATTAGCTCAAGGGTGGAAAATTCAATTTAAATAATGAATTGGGAGCACATCACAAATTAGATTCTTATGTTTTTAGGGTAGCTTGAAAAGCTTATCCTGGTACAAATCTGTTAATATTTGGCAATGTTATTATTCAATCATATTTAAGCTAAACTTGAAATTAAAGTTACTGAATATGTATTATATTTCATTTCCACATGTCATCTGTTTGTCAATACTGTGAGAAAATCGATTGCCAAAATGCATTATTGATAGCTGTTCACAGGAGGATAATTTTAACTGGTAAATCAACTACTAAAATCAATTTTTGATCTATAAAGATTTTTTGAATAAAGCATATTTCAAATAATGGAATTACATACAAGGGCAAACCATAGGTTTCATAAAATTTGAATTTTTACCAATCTCATAAATTAGAAAATAAAGTGATACATTTTTATGCCTCAAGTTTTGTGTGCATATTTTATTTTACTTGTTTGGATTACTAATTAGAAGAAATAATGTATTAATGATGATGATTAACTAAGAACACATCAAAAAACAACCTTCTTTAAGACTGAATTAGAATCATTATATATCAATCCCGGCTCAACAATCAGCCTAAATCTTTTCCTCCTTCAACACTTCCCAATGGTTGACTTTATATATCTTAGTCACAGAATATAGCATTTCTTAGCAAGGTAATAGCATAGTGAGGCACATTTCTGCTTTCAAGTCACCCGGGTATGATTTATTGCATTCATGTTTTGGACTTTGTTAGAAATTTGATCAGGCTTTTTCCATCAAGTTTGAAACCAAGAGAGAATTGTGATGTGAGTTCTGTAGCCTAAATATCTTTTTTGCTTCCAAGTCCTGAAAGGAATACCCAATGAAATAAAGTTAGAATAATATTACTAGGCAGCCAGCAAGAAAATCACCCCACCCATCAAATTTTATCCAATCAACCATAAATCAAAATATATTTACTAACTTTCTATGTGCCAGGGATTGTGCTAGGTATTATGGTGTCTTGTTCTCGAATTTACCTTAGCATCTCAGGCCATTGTTGCTCTTGTATAACTAAATGTGGTATTCTCAATCTGGAATATACTTCTGTCATCCCCACTTCTTCCTGCCATTGGTAAATTGTTCCAAAGCTTATATTTGTGGATGGTTACTAACTGGCCTTCATTTTCTGCCTATACCTGTTCCTGACTTTGGGACTGGGAAAAAGATGCCACTGGTATCTTCATTTCCCTCATCTCACGATCACTCTTTCCACTTCAGTGTCCTTTCATGTGTTAGCTTCTCTGAAGGTAAAATTCTTAGAGGCAGGGATTATTTTTTCTCTTTTGCTTGTTTTCTTCCTTCCTCCTTCCTCAAGATACTTGTACAAATACACAGAAAGTACACACATAAAAGATGTTTCACCATTCTCTGTTCTTCCTTTTTATTAATAACTGACATTAATAGGGTGCTATAAAGTTTATAATGCATTTTACATACATAATATTTTCAACTGGTAGTAGTTTTTTTTTTCTTTTTGCTGAAGCAAATGGGGTTAAGTGACTTGCCCAGGGTCACACAGCTAGGGAATGTTAAGTGTCTGAGACCACATTTAAACCCAGGTCCTCCTGACTTCAGGGCTGGTACTCTATCCACTGCACCACCTAGCTGCCCCTGGTAGTAGGTTTTTAAGCACGTAGTCAATACAAAAAAAAGAATTGGATTTTTAAGACTATGATATTTGACTAAACCCCACTTTTTGAAATCAAAATATAATAAGGTGGTAAGGGGCAGACATGTATACTAATAGTAGCCACAAAGAAGTTCACATCTCCAATCTTCCACCAATAAAAATATAAGCTTCTTGAGAGAAGACACTTTTATTTTTGTGTTTGTATGCCCAATGCCTAAAACAGGCTGTAATGTAAAAGATTCACTCAATAATAACTTGTTAATTAAGAGAGAGTGACTAGGTGGCACAGTGGATAGAGTGTTAGGCCTGAAGTCAGGAAGACTCATTTTACTGAGCTTAAATTTGGCATCAGTGGTGTGATTCTGGGCAAGTCACTTAATTCTGTTTGCCTTAGTTTCTTTATCTGCAAAATGGGTGGGAGAAGGAAAAGACAAATCATTCTTGTAGCTCTGCCAAGAAAACCCCAAATGAGGTCACAAAGAGTTGGGCATAACTGAAAAACAAGTGAACAACAATTAAGAGAGAGAAATGGTAGATTAACTATTTCAGATTTATGTAAAGAAACATCAAAATAAGGGATTGTAGAATAATAGACTGAAAATTGGAAGGGACTGGAAATAATGAAGTCCTATTTTTCTTTGTACAGCTAAAGAAATTATTCATGAAAAGGTTAAGTAAATTATTCACAATTGTATAACCAGTAATATCCAAGGTAGAATTTGAACCCATCTTAACACAGCAGAATGCTGTCAACCTATCCCCTAAGATAAGGTTCTTCCCTCTACTACTACCTATTGACTGGAATTATTAAGGGGGGAGGAAAGATATGGAGATAAATGTATAGTTGAAAGGAATCTTAGAGGTCATTGAGTCTAACCTCTAATTTTACAAATATGAAAAAGTAAAGTCCAGAGAGGTTGCAAGATTTGCTCAAATTCACACAAGTACTAAGTGGCTATTGACCTAGTATTTGAATTCAGGTAATGAGATTCTGAGTTCAGCACTCTTTTGATTTCACCACACTTCCCCTGATGACTTTTGATCTTTTACCTGGTCAGCATTTTTGTAGCATGACTAGATAGAAATGGGAGAAGGTTATGCTTTCCCATTATATATACATACATACATACATATATATATATATATATTACATACACACATACATATATCCCATATTTTAATTTAACATATATACATATATATTATTATATATTATATTATATACATTGTATATTAATTATATATGAATATATGTTATATATAATTAAATATATAATATATACATACATACATATATCCCATATTTTAATTTAATATAATCAAAATTATCCATTTTGTGTTTCATAATGTTCCCTAATTCTTCTTTGGCCATAAATTCCTCCCTTCTCCACAGATCTGAGAGGTAAACTACTACCTTGTTCTCCTAATTTGCTTAGAGTACCACCCTTTAAGTCTAAGTCATGAACCCACTTTGATCTTATCTTGGTATTGGATTGTTAGGTGTTGGTCAATGCTTAGTTTCTATGATACTATTTTCCAGTTTTCCCTATACTTTTTTGTTTTTTGGCAAATAGTGAGTTCTTCTCCCTGAAGCTGGAGTCTTTTATCAAATACTAGATTTCTGTAGTCATTGACTATTGTGTTTTGCAAATCTAATCTATTCCACTGATCCATTACTTTAATTCTTAGCCAGTACCACATGATTTTGATAACCACTGCTTTATAATAAAGTTTTATATCAAATACAGCTAAGCCACATTAGTTTGAATTTTTTCATTAATTACTTTGAAATTTTTGACCTTTTGTTTTTCTAGATGAATTTTGTTATTTTTTTCTAATTCTATAAAGTAAATTCTTGACAGTTTGATTGGTATGGCACTGAATAGTTAGATTAATTTAGGTAAATTTGTCATTTTTATTATATTAAGTTGGCTTACCCATGAGCATTTTTCCAATTGTTTAGATCTAGCCTTATTTGTGTTAAAAGTATTTTGTAATTGTGTTCATATAGCTCCTGGCTTTGACTTAACACATAAACTTCCAAATATTTTTCATTATCTACAGTTATTTGAATGGAATTTCTCTTTCTATATCTTGCTGCTGATCTTTGTTAGTAACATATAGAAATGCTGATTATGTATGTGGGTTTATTTTATATCCTGCAATTTTGCTAAAGTTGTTACTTAATTCTAGTAGTTCTTTAGTTGATTTGTTAGGATTATCTAAATATATCATATCATCAGCAAAGAGTAATAGATTTGTTTCCTCCCTACTTACTTTAATTTCTTCAATTTCTTTTTCTGATCTTATTTCTAAACCTAACATGTCTAGTAAAAGATTGTTTTTAATTTGCTTTTTCTAGTTTTTTTAGCTGCATGCCCAGTTCATTCATCTCCACTATTTTTATTTTATATATGTAATCATCTAGAGATATAAATTTCCCTTAATAAAAACTTTGGCTGCATCCCATAAGTTTTATTATGCTGTCTCATTATTGTCATTCTCTTAGATAAAATTATTGATTGTTTTTGTGGGTGCTTTTTGTTTTTTCACTCACCCATTCTTTAGGATTATATTATTTAAATTATTTTAAATAGGCTCTAAATCTAGACTGATTAGAAAATTGAAAATTAAAAGAACTTTGATAATATCCCCCACCTGTCAAATCAGTAAACATTAGAGAAAAGCAAAATAACAAATGAAGAGAAAAAAAAAAAACTTGGAACTGTGTTTACAAAATTTATAGAGGGAAGCCATAAATTAAGATAAGAAACACACCAAGAGATGTTATCAGGGGTGGGAACTCTTACTAACATGGGAGAGTTAGTCACTGGGAATAGGCTATAATCTTTTTAGTACCCAGTCAATGGCGATTCAGGGGAAGGACTTGAGTTTCAGAAACAGAGTATAAAAGGGCATGCTTAATTCATTTTTTTTTTTTTTTAATTTTTTATTTTATTTGAATAACGTATGTGTGGGTAATTCTTCAACAATAACCCTTACATAGCTTTCCGTTACAAATTTTTCCCCCCAACTCCCCACCCCTCCCCTAGATGGCAGGATATCCACTACATGTTAATTATGTTAAAATATTGGCAAATCGAATATATGTATACATATTTCCAAACTTATCATTGGTGTGCAAGAAAAAATCTTATCTACACAAACGATATATCAGATAAAGGAAACACAATGTAAGCAAACATCAATCAAGGAGTATGAGAATGTTATGTTGTGGTCCACATTTCGCATCCCTCTCTCTGGGTGTATATGGCTTTCTTCAGTGAACAATTGGAGGTGGTTTGAAACATTTGATTGTTGAAGAGAGTCATGTCCATCAGAATTGATCGTCATATAGTACTGTTGTTGCTGTGTATAATGATCTCCTGGTTCTGCTCATTTCACTCAGCATCAGTTCATGTAAGTCTCTCCAGGCCTCTCTGAAATCATCTTGCTGGTCATTTCTTACAGAACAATAATATTCCATAACATTCATATACCATAATTTATTCAGCCATTCTCCAATTGAAGGGCATCTGTTCAATTTCCAGTTTCTAGCCACTACAAAAAGGGCTGCCACAAACATTCTTGCACATGTGGGGCCTTTTCCTTCCTTTATGATTTCTTTGGGATATAAGCCCAATAGAAATGCTGCTGGGTCAAAGGGTATGCACAGTTTGATAACTTTTTGAGCATAGCTCCAAATTGTTCTCCAGAATGGCTGTATCCGTTCACAGCTCCACCAACAATGCATCAGTGTCCCAGCCTTCCCACAACCCCTCCAACATTCATCATTAACTTTTCCTGTCATTTTAGCCAATCTGACAGGTGTGAAGTGGTATCTCAGGGTTGTCTTGATTTGCATTTCTCTGATCAATAGTGATTTGGAGCACCTTTTCATATGACTATAAATAGTTTTAATTTCATCCTCTGAAAATTGTCTGTTCATATCCTTTGACCATTTATTGATTGGATAATGGCTTGAATTTTTATAAATATGAGACAATTCTCTATATATTTTAGAGATGAGACCTTTATCAGAACCCTTAAATGTAAAGATGATTTCCCAGTTTATTGCTTCCCTCCTAATCTTGTCTGCATTGATTTTGTTTGTACAAAAACTTTTTAATTTAATATAATCAAAGTTATCTATCTGGTTTTCAATTAAGAGTTCCAGTTCTTCTTTGGACATAAATTTATTCCATCTCCACAGGTCTGAGAGGTAAACTATATTATGTTCCTCTAACTTGTTTACAAAATCACTCTTTATATCCAGATCATGAACCCATTTAGATCTTATCTTGGTATGTGGTGTTAGATGTGGGTCAAGCCCTAATTTCTTCCACACTAGTTTCCAGTTTTCCCAGCAGTTTTTGTCAAATAGTGAATACTTATCCCAAAAGCTGGGGTCTTTGGGTTTATCAAAAACCAAATTGCTATAGTTATTGCCTAGTTTGTCTTGTGATTCTATCCTATTCCACTGATCGACTACTCTATTTCTTAGCCAGTACCAAATGGTTTTGATGACCGCTGCTTTATAATATAGTTTTAGATCTGGTACAGCAAGTCCACCATCTTCAGCCTTTTTTTTCATTAATCC
>JAJPUD010027932.1:0-15107 GCA_023553655.1 Myrmecobius fasciatus
AACAATACAAGTCTCTTGACTCTAAACCCAGTGCAAGTAGCCCATCAGCAATTCAAGTCAATTCAGCAAACATTTATTAATGTATGGCCTCAGACACTAGCTGTGTGGTCCTGGATATCCTGTTTGCCTCAGTTTCCTCATCTGTAAAATGAGCCACAGAAGGAAATGGCAAACCACTCCAATATCTCTGCCAAGAAAACCCCAAATGGGGCCACAAAGTGTTAGATGTGACTGAAAAACAATAATGTGCAAGGTGTATGCTTCAATTCTGGAGATAATAAAGATAAAATATTATAGCCTCTGGCCTCTAGCAGTTAACAGTCTATAAGACAGGAAGAATTGATAGTAAGATTTCAGCACCCATCATTTTAAAAAAATCAGTTTTGTTGATGTCTTTTGGTTTTTTACATCACAGTCTTCTCTGGATATATGACCCCCTCCTCAGCCCCCCATTCCTTGTCTCTAATCCCTGCCCTTATAACAAAGAAAGTAATTAAGCAAAATCAATCAAATTCATGTCTGGCAATGTACAAACTATCTTTCCTTCTCTCCTCTATGATAAGACAGTATTTTTTTTAATTTTTTAAATTTAAAAAAATGGATTTTTCTTATAAAAAAATCTTATTACTATGAACCTGACAACCATGACTTTTCTATCTTCAAAGAAAACAGAAAAAGAAGATTGTATATGAAGGCACAAATCTCAAATCTCTTTTACAGACAACTTGGAGTTTGCTTTTTTGAAAGTATATAACACATTTAACACAATAGTTCTAGAGTTGTCTTCACTGCTATTCTCTTTCTGAACTCCCCTTCTATTCTCTTTTGAGTATTTGAAAAAAATACCCTGCATTTCACACACACATACATACACACACACACACATATACACACACACACACACACACACACACACACACACACATATTCCCTTTACCTCAGTGGTCTTTTATTTTATGTTGTAATCATTGCCAATTCTTACATTCAGTCTCAAGGTCACCTCATGTTACATTACTCTTTATTATAAAGGTAATACCTGGCTTTCAGAAAAAAAAAAAAAAAGACAGATGTTCACAAGTAATGAAGATTCCATGATCTCCCATGGGGTTCTATTATTTGTGTAATTTTTGTCTTTAGTAAATCTTAACTAATAAATCAAGTTTAGTTTGCTTTCTCACCCAAGGACCCTCCAAAAGGACAAAGAGCTTTGTAGCTTGTTTGAGAGCTGACACTGTCAAAATTGGGAGGAATCTTAGATCTTATATCATCCAACTCCTTCATTTGATGGGGAAATAAAAGAAAAGCAAGGTCCAGACATATTAGGTGATTTTTCCCCCAATATTACACAGTGCTAAAAGGAAAAAATCAAAAATCAAAAATTTTTAAAAATCAAAAACTCAACTATGAAGCATGAACCATGAAGATTCTAAACTCTCTAAGGGTAGGAACTGAATACCACTATGGAACATCGTTGTTCGGCTATATTGCAAACATGTCCATATTGGAGTGGTTTATCATTTCCTTCTCTAGCTCAATTTTTTTTTTTGGGGGGGGGGGCTGAGGCAATTGGGGTTAAGTGATTTGCCCAGCTAGGAACACAGCTAGGAAGTGTTAAGTGTCTGAAATCAGATTTGAACTCAGAACTTCAGGACTGGTGCTCTATCCACTGCACCACCTAGCTGCCCCTCCAGCTCATTTTACAGATGAGAAAACTGAGACAAGCTGAACAATTTTTTTTTTTAAAGGTGGGAGGTAGGGCACCTATACTAAAGATCTTGCTAAAGCTTCCTGGAGGTATCAGCTCTTTATCAACAATTTTTTTTTCCAAATTAAGTACCTTTAGATGTTCAACACAAAAACAAAAGTGAATGAATCCCTGCCTTTAAGAAGCTTACATTTTACTGTAAATGATTTTGGTGACCTCAACTTTAGTCTATGGTTTTCTCCTTTTAGTACTTCCTCAATTTCCCTTATATCCAAACCCCAACTAGAGGCACTCAGCATCCTAATCTTGGCTCTGAGTCTTCTTGGTTATCTAGGTTCAGAGAGTTACCACATGATGACTTATTACATTATTATACTTATTACATTAATAATTACATATTATTATAACTCAGTGCTTTCTCTTCCTCCCCCCTCCTCCCTTTCCTTCTCCTCCTCTTCTTCTTCCTCCTCTTGCTATTTTCTTGCTGCCTACTTCTAACATCCAGTGTCCAGTATTTTTCATAGAACAAAATAAGATGTTTCTTTTATTCATGAGAGGGATAAGTAGTAACAGAAACAAGAATAGGTATTCAGATAAATGAGAGAATCTATAAAACTACTCTGATATAGTAGAAAGAATACCAGACCTGGAGTCTTAAGACTTGGATTCAAGAAGCACAATTCTCCTAATTTCTAAAAACTATGTGAACCTTATAAGCCATTAACCTCTATGGGCCTCAGTTTCCCATCTATAACAGGAGTGTTGGATTAGAGTAGGATTCTCAATCTTTATCATGAATCCCTTTGGCAGTCCTCTGGAGACAATGGATGCCTATCTGGAATAATGTTTTTAGATACATAAGACAAAACACATATGATTATAAAGAAAATCAATTATACAGAAATGTAGTTATAAAAACACTTTGAAAATAAGTCCGTAGACCCCAAATTAAGAATCTTTGGTAGATGATCTCAAAGATCATTTCCAAGCTCTAAAACATTATTATAATCCTACTCAGTCTAGATTAGGTGCTATCCTGAATTCTTCAACTATTCTCTGGTTTAAAGTTCCTCCTAATTTGACCCATGATTACCTCAGCCAGTAGACCTGACTTCCTACCACTATATAGTATATTTGTGATTCACTAAGATGCTCTGGTCCAAGCCAAATGAAAAATTTCCCCGCTCATCTTCCACTAACTTGTATGGTTCCCAATAAATAGCAGGCTTTTTCATCTTCCATTCAATTTCCTAATGACTAGTAACTAGGTACTCTCCCATCTTTGGTCCCCAATTGGGGAAATATTTTTTAAAAACTTATCACATTCAATTAGGGTTTTTCTCCTCACAAAGAGGCAGTCCATAAGCATTTATTAAGTGCCTACTATATACCAGGCACTGTGCTAAGAGCTTTAAGATAAAATAGAAAGGCAAAATATGGTCTCTGGTCTCAAGGAACTCACATTCTAATGGGGAGAAAACATGCAAATAGCTGTGTACAAATAAGAAAGAATGGCTAATGTAGAGATCAGGAAAGGAATAGAATAATTCAGCTAGATGTTCAGTTTATCTCTAAAATTCACAAAAGACACTCACTTCACCTGCTCTGCCTTTTGTCAAATCAGTTTCTGTTAGGGCCAGTCTAGACTGGAGAAATAAGATATTTGGCTGATGTGGGTAGGATGTTAACTGTATAGATGAGCATGATGATAATGCTATGTAGCATGATGTATTGACCTGGATTCAAGTACTGATTAGTATCTTACACACTGACTGTATGATCCTGATCAAGTCATTTAACCTTCTTGTTGCTTTAGGGCAGCTCTTTGTTAACAATCACTCAAGTATTTATGAAGCATCTACTATGTTCTAGGTATTATACTGGTTGTTAAGGATACAAGTATAAATTTTATATTATTAAAAATGAAACAATCCTTACATGACAGGAGGACATGTTCTTTTTTTTATTTTTAATTTAGCATTTTATTTTTCCCAGTTATACATAAAAACAATTTTTTAACATTTGTCTTTAAAATTTTGAGTTCCAGATTCTATCCCCTCCTCCCTCCCAATCCCTTTGAAAAATGCAATCAATTCAATATAGATTATACATGTGTGATCATGCAAAATATTTCTGTAACAATCATGTTGTAAAAGAAAACATAGACCAAAAACCCCAAGGATCCTAATGGGGATGACAAGTACTTTAAAAAATATGCATAGCATTAATATAAAGTGAATACAAACAAATATAAATAAAACCAATTCAATACAAAGTAGCTTAGGAGAGAGGACACTAATAGTTTGGAGGAGGGAGTAGGAGGACAGGATCCAGGAAAGCTTCTTGCAGAAGATGGTGCCTGAACATTTTCAAAAAAGAGAGGGACTCCATGAAGCAGAAGCAGGAAGGAAGTGCATTCCAGGCACAGGAGATTTTGTATGCATCTGTTTGTATGTTGTCTCTGCCATCAGACAGTAAGTTCCTTGAGGTCTTTTGCTTCTTCATATCCCTGGTGCTTCGCACAGTGTCTAGTGCATATTAGGCAGTCAATACATGTTTACCAATTTGAATTGAGATAGATGTCAAGAATGAGGAAGAGAAAGAAGGCTGATTTGATTGACTGGAAGAATTTGGGAGGGAGGGCACAATGACTGATGAGGTGAAAAGATATTACTGGGAGTTTCCTTACCTGGGAGTTCCCATCCTAGTAAAATAAGAGAGGTCCAGCTTGCCCTACCCCTAGGTTGATTTCTAAAGGCCAATCTTGGGAAACTGGCTACCCTGGGGAGGACTGAGTGAAGAGAATGGAACAAGAAAATACTTGGGAAACTATTTATAAGGAATTTGTGAGAAGGGAATCTATTCTCTTCAGTTCCAGAGAGCCCACTGGTTCTGGACCCTAAAAAAGCAGTCTGCTATATTGCCTTTTCTGGTAGAGATTGTGCCCCTAACTGCAAGCTAACTATGTCCCCTATGGGTATTACTGGAGAGAATCAGAAGAGCTTGGGGCAGCAGTTGGTTCCCCACCATTTTCAGACTAGCAGCAGAGGGTCTTTGTCATCAACCAGACACAACATATGATAATTGTCTTTTCAATTAGTCATTTAGCCTTTTTCTCTGACCAATATCCTGGGAAGAAAATAGAAGCCTTTTTTCTAGCTTAAGCTTTCCTTCCTTAGCTAATGGGGTCATACTCATGGAACCTTTATTGAAACACGCACAATCTGGGGAGATAAAGAGCTTGTTCTTCAGGGAAAAAAATCTGTTTGAGCAGTAGTAGTAAGTTAACTGACTCCATCAAGCTCAGAATCTGAAAAGAGACACCCTAGAGAGTCCCTAGACTGATGGGGACAGTGTTAGGAATGCTTAATATATCGATTGAGGAAAACCAATGAGATATAAACAATAAGTCTAGAATTTGCTGTGAAATTAGCAAATTGCATTCTGCTCACGCTCCTTCCAATTCTTTGCAGTCATGACAACAAGGCTCTCTCTTGAAGACAAAGCATCCCTAGGCAACCTCAGCAGTACTGGCTGTGTTTTATCCCATGCTTCCAACATAAGTGGGCTGGAAGGAAGGGTAGACATTCTCCTTGTTTCAAACTGCCCCCCCATCTTCACTCAGTGACATCTTCTCCTTTGGCCTTTACTCTTTCCAGATGTATCTATGTATCCAGATCCCTATGGCTATTACCTACTAACCCTTGTCCTTTCTTAAGGAATAAATTTGTTTTCAGTTAACAAGCATGTGTTTTCTCTCCTTCCCATCCCCTCCCTCTCTTGAAAAAAAGAAAGAAAAACAGAACCCTTGTAACAAATATGCAGTCAAGCAAAACAAATTTTAGCCCTGGGTATGTCTGAAAACTTCTGCCTCATTCTGCACCCTGAGTCCATCACCTCTCTGTGAGGAGGGGGGTAGCATGTTTCATCATAAGTCCTCTGGAATCAGATCAGATTGTTGATCAGAGTTCTTACAACTGATTCAAAGTTATTGGTCTTTGCAATGCTGCTATTGTACAGATTGATTTCCTGGTTCTAGTCTGCTTTCCTTCAGTTCATACTTTTTTTTCAGGTTTTTCCAAAACTGCTCCTTCTCTTCAGAGGAGAGAGCACCTACATCCAACCTCAGGGAGTTCACTGTCTGATGGGAAAGTCACTGACTCAGCCCTTTGTGACTTAGATTGATGAATTTTTACTCCCCAGCAAAGACCATCAGCTGCCAAAAGTAGGTGGTCTCAAAGAGTACTGGGGACAAAGGCCAGCCTTCAGTGAAAGATGGGCTTTGGGTCCATGTGGGAATAATCAAGGGTACCTAGTAGTGAATTGCTGAGAGGAAAAAAAAGGTCTCCAATAATTTAGATATGTACACTATAGGTGATACATGGAAAAAAATTGATAGGTTGAGAAGGGATTATAAACCCATGGAAGTCAAGTATCAAGGAAAAGGGCAGGTAACTCAGTTTCCTTCTCCATATTATGGATCTAATGGGAATACGTTTGCTTTCTTAATGAGAAAATGCATCTGACCTTAAAAGATCTAGGCAGTAAAGTTTTGTTTTGTTTTTTTAAGCTTTCTGCCTTCTGAACTCACTGCATTCAAACACAAAGGTCCAAAGGCCAATGGCTTCTTTATCCATACAGAGGGTCCAACTAGAGAAAAGGAAATCCTTCTGCCAATAAAAAATAAAAATTAAAAAAAAAAACCCTCAGACTGCCTCATGTGGATCAGACCCTTTCTGAATCTCTCTAGAGGGTTTTGATGTACACATCAGACCACCAAGGAATTCTGGTTGTTCTTTTCCCTCTATCCTCCCTATTTAAAAAAAAAATCCTTCCTCTTTTTATTTCTCTCTCCTTTTCTCATTCTCTCTCTGTTTCTCCCTTCATAGATTTCTCTCTCTCTCTTTTTCCTTCTTTCTCTTCTTCACCTCAATTACACTGTTCAAAAAGGCCATGTTTGCTTGTCAACTAAAGTCATATTTATCGTATTTCCATTTTCCTGGGGAATTTTAACACTGGTCCCATCCTCCTTTTTCTGATTGGTTCCCATCTCTGACTCCCAGACTTCATTCACCTTTTCTAGCTTGGACCTTCCCTCTTCATCTTTTCTGGGGTTGGAAGGGGAGGGAAGAGGGGGAAGCAAATAAAGCTCCGCCTCCCCTCTTCTTCCTTCGCTCTCTCCTCTTCTCCTCCCTCCTCTCTTTTCCTTCTCATGCCTTCCCTCCTTTCCTTTCTGTCTCCTCCTTCCCGAGAGGTGCGGAGCCCCTATTCCCCAGTTTTTGCATCTGGAAAATCTGTCCTCTTTCAAGTAGGAGACTGACAGATTGGACCTTTG
This sequence comes from Myrmecobius fasciatus, assembly GCA_023553655.1. Taxonomy (NCBI): domain Eukaryota; kingdom Metazoa; phylum Chordata; class Mammalia; order Dasyuromorphia; family Myrmecobiidae; genus Myrmecobius; species Myrmecobius fasciatus. The sequence goes on from JAJPUD010027932.1 coordinate 7,041, forward strand.
GAGGTCTTCCACCTTTAGCTTCTCCGATCAGCAAAGCCTTCCCCTCACCCCCTGTCGGCTTCCTAGGCACGGAAGCTCATGCCCTCGTCTGCATCCTTGACCCTTGCCCGGACTGCCCTCGGCTGCCAGCCTCAGCGCCCAGGGCGTGGGTGGGAAGGGGCCAGCAGCGGGCTGCGGTAATCACAGAGAGGCGCCGACTCCACTACAGCCGACCCAGCTTCGTCTTTCCTGCCCGGCGAGGTGCGGTTGGCCGGGGGCAGCGCCCTGGTAGCAGAGGACAGAGAGGACTGGTCGAAGGATGGGCCGCACAGGATGGATTCAGAAAGCTGGAAACCCTGGCCAAGACCACAACCGAGGTGGAAGCGATGGAAATAGCTACAGTTTCCATCCCGTGCGACTTCCCCGCCTCCCTCTGTCCTCTTCTTGCTTTCTTCCTTCCTCTCTACTTCTGGCCTCTCCTCCCTCTCTTTCTTCCCGCACTCCTGACTTGGGGTTTCCCCTCCCTTCTTTTCTGGCGCCTTCCCTTTTAACTCGTCTCCACATCCCGCTAGCTCCCTGCAGCCTCCACCCCGGTCCCCCAGCCCAGGGGGCGGTCTGCTTGGTCGCCCGCACCACATCCTGCCCCACACTAAAGAAACAGAACTGGCCAAATCAACCAACGCTCCCTCGCATGAATCCAGGAGGAGTAAGCCTAGGCACAAATGGGCCCACAATCTGTGAATGTAACCCCAAGCACAGTACACTTCCAGTTTATTTCGGAAAAGAAATTTCTATCATTACCCTTTCCTTCCCTCCCCCCCTCACTCCCTTCCCCGAGCAGATAGGTATCCGTCCTTTATTAGGGAGTCTGGATATTGCAGAGAGCCAAGTAGGAGACACTGTGATATCTTTAGGAAGCTCTTAATCTGATAAAGGGAACAAAGAATTAAAGAATCTGAGCGGGATTATCAAAGATCATTTAGTTTTAACTCATAATCTGAATGGATGTTTTACCTATTATTAGGGAAGCTACAAATCTAATCCATGAGGAGGGGAAAAGACAAAAATCACAGAATCTGACTTGGAATTCCGAAGTCACTTCATCTAATTCATACTTAAATTAGGGAATTCCATGTGTGATAGATAGGAACACAGAATCACAGAATCCAATATTCTATGATTGGAATCATAAAATGAGTTTGGATTTCAGAGATCGTTTATTCTAACTCACACTGGAACAGAATTATCCTCAGAACTCACCTTCTTTAAGGAGTTTGTCATTTATCTTTGATTAAAAAACATCTGGTTGGGGCAGCTAGGTGGCGCAGTGGTTAGAGCACCAGCCCTGAAGTCAGGAGGACCTGAGTTCAAATCTAGTCTCAGACACTTAACATTCCCTAGCTGTGTGACCCTGGGCAAGTCACTTAACCCCAATTGTCTCAGCAAAAAGCAAAAAACAAAACAAAAAAAAATCTGGTAATGGGGAACCCACTACATCATAAGTTAGCCTCTTCCACTGTGGGACAGCTTTGATTAAAAAACATCTGGTAATGGGGAACCTACTACATCATAAGTCAGCCTCTTCTACTGTAGGACAGCTTTGATTAAAAAACATCTGTAATGGGGAGCCCACTACATCATAAATCAGCCCCTTCCACTGTGGGACAGCTCTAATTGTTAAGAACTCTTTGCTTTATGTACATTTATAATAATCCTCCTCTCTAAAGTTTCCAACAATTATTTCTTGTTCTGCCCTCTATGGCCAAGCAGAATAAAATGAATCCCTCTTCCACATGACAGTCCTTCAATCACTTGATAACAATCATCATGCTCGCCTTAAATCTTTTTTTTTCAGTAGGCTAAACATCAACCATTGTTGCAACAAATTCATATTTTTCTAGTACTCATATTTGTCTCTCTCTGGATGTCAGATTGTCAATGTCCATCCCTAACATGTGATATCTAGAAATGAATACAATACCTTAGATGTGGTCTAACCTGAGCATCATATAGAGGACCATTTCATTATTGTATAGATTTTCTCTCTTAAGAAAGTTGCAGATAATTAATTATTTTTGGATGGCATGTCCAAGGATTGGCCAAGAGCTTGCAAATCACCAAAATTCCCTTATCTTTTCCCATGAAAACTTGTCAAACTCTCACATTAAATAATGCAGTTGTTTTGTTTTTTGACCAGAATACAGGATTTTTCACTTATCTCCATTCATTTTTATCTTACTCAATTCATCCTACTGCTCTAGGTCAAAAGATATTTTTGATGGTCCTACTGCACTAGACTTGGAATCAGCAAGATTCATCTTTGTGAGTTCAAATCTGGCCTCAGACACTAGCTGTGTGACTGGGCAAACCATTTAACCTTGTTAACCTGAATTTTCCTCATCTGTCAAATGAGTTGGAGAAGGATATGGAAGATCATTCCAATATCTCTGCCAAGAAAATCCCAAAATGGGGTCAGAGAGTTGTCATGACTGAACAACAACAAATTCTGCAGTTGATTATCCCTCCTAGCTTTGTGTCAACTATAAATTAACCAAGTGTAACATTTCCACATATATCACCCAGCTCATTAATAATGTAGAGAATGGTTATGTCTATGTATGTCAACAAGTCAACAATCATATATTAAGAGTTTATTATGTGCCAGGCCCTGTGCTTAAAGCTAGAAGTATAAATGAAAGCAAAAAGAAAGAGAGACCTTCTACCTGCCAAGATAATCCCAAGAACTATATGAACTCAATTACAAAATACTTCTCACACAAATAAAGTCAGATGGAAAAATAGCAATTGCTTATGGGTAGGCCAAGCTAGATCCCGGTGAAATTATCAAGAAGGGAAAAGAACCCACATGTGCAAAAATGTTTGTAGCAGCTCTTTATGTGGTAGCAAAGAACTGGAAAATGAGTAAATGTCCATCAACTGGAGAATGGCTGAATAAGTTGTGATATATGAAGATAATGGAATGTTATTGTTCTATAAAAAATGATGAACAAGCTGATTTTAGAAAAATCTGTAAAGATTTACATGAACTGATGCTGAGCAAAACAAGCAGAACCAGGGATGCGTTGTACATAATAACAGCAAGAACTTGTGATGATCAACTATGAAAGACTTGGTTCTTCTCAGTGATTCTTCAGTGATCCAAAGCAATCCCAATAGACTTTGGACAGAAAATGTCATCTGCATCCAGAAAAAGAACTAAGGAGATTGAATGTAAATCAACACATGCCATGTTCACTTCTTTTTTCTATTTTTTTTTCTCTCCCATAGTTTTTCCCTTTTGTTCTGATTTTTCTCTCCAAACATGTTTCATAAAGCACTATGTATTAAAAATAAGTAAACTAAGTGGAAGAAAAAAGAGAGAGACCCTACTCCTCAGAGGGCTTACATTCCAATGGAGAAAGGCAACCTATAAAAAGTAAACTAAGGTAGGGGTGGAGGGAAGGTAAGCTGTGCTGTATTATCTGGAGGAGAAATAAGATAAGAAACAGTAGAATGGAGGTCAAGACTATGGGGAAGATAAAATTTTACCTCCCCATCCTAGAAATATACTTTGATATTAGCACAAAGTACAGCCCAGATTCCATAAGGTGTAGCTCATCTTCAGAGCTGAGAGGGAACTACTACTACTATACCCATAGTTTATTTTTTTCATTTTTTTTAATATTTGGAGAAATGACCTCATTTTGTTGATTAAATTTTACTTGGTACAGTGCAAATATGTGTATATATGCCATGTCAAACCACTGAAATAAAAATGGACACCATATAATAAATACATTGGGCATATATTTATATACACATTTACAGATAGATATATATATGCCCAATGTATGTACATATAACCATGTATCTATGTGTGTATATACATACTCCCATGGTGTCTTTTAAACAGTTTTTCATAGGCAAGCCCTCATTGGTAGTAGGCTTCAGTCTATTTACAGATCTCTACCATGCAAGTTTTTTTTTAAATTATTAAAGCATTTTATTTTCAAAATATATGCACGGATAATTTTTCAACATTGATCCTTGCATAGCCTCATGTTCCAAATTTGCCTTTCCTTCCCCTAACACCCCTCTCCTAGATGGCAAGTAATCTAATATATATTATACATGTTAAAATATATATTAGCTCCAATATATGTAAACATAATTGTACAATTATCTTGCTGCACAAGAAAGATCAGATCAAAAAGGAAAGAAAATGAATAAGAAAACAAAATGCAAACAAACAACAAAAACAGTGAGAATGTTATGATCCACACTCAGTTCCCACAGTCCTCTCTCTGGGTGTAGATAGTTCTCTTATCTCTTATCTCAATCATCTCATTGTTGAAGAAAGTCATGTCCATCAGAATTGATCATATAATACTGTTGTTGCCATACTACACCCATAGTTTAAAAAAACTTTCACCACCCCTTATTCTTTCAATCCCAAAAATACTGTACCAAGGTTGCCTGAAGGTAAACTACTCCCCTTCTCCAATTTCCAATTCCTGTTCTTCCATTCTTATTTACTACAACCCTACTGTTCTCATGTTCCAGATCTGCTCATTCCACTTCTTCCATTGTGTCCTTTGGAATCTCTGTTCTAAATTAACAAACTTCTCTTCATTTCAGAACTTTTCCTACTGTGTTCCTTCCATCTTCTAGTACTTATGGAGCCTGGTTCATCTCAGGACTCACCAACTCCCAGGTCAGCCTTTTCAGTATTCAGCTCACAGTTAAACTCCTTAATGTACTTGATGTTCTTTCAAAAATCAAAGTCTCCTAATTCCTCAGTCTCATTTCTCATGATCTACTCCTTCACTGCTCACAACCACACAGAGGAATGGCCATACACCTATAAATTTTCCATTTTAAATGATGAAAAATTCTGGAATTCCCTTATCTGAACTCGATTTTCTATCATTCTTCTTCTCCTTAAGCCTCACTCCTCCTAAATTTATTGTTTTTGTCTTGACTTTCAGTTTCTCCACCCCCTCAGTAGTAGCCCTCTCAGGCTATCACTCTTGATCTGGCTTTACTCTTTCTCCTTACTGATCTCAGTTTTACAGATAGCAAGTTCAATGTTATGGACAATAGATTTAGAGATGGAAAGGACATTCAAGGTCTGCATTGACCTACTGAAACCCATACCTTGTCAAACTGAAATCCTGCATTGTTCCCATCATGTGTCTCCTCCATTCCTGCTCCCATGCTGTTGAAAGGAGCTGACAGAAGTCACTAAATCCCACTTTCTGGATCCACTACATACATACATATGTTATGTGATCTCAAATGGGGTACTGGGCGTGGAGTCAGGAAGACTCATCTTCCTGAGATTAAATCTGACCTCAGACATTTACTGGCTATAGGATTCTAAGCAAGTCACTTAGCCCTATTTGCCTCAGTTTCCTCATCTGTAAAATGAACTGGAAAAGGAAATGACAAACACTCCAGTATCTTTGCCAGGAAAATCTCAAATAGGATTGTGAAGAGTAAGACATGACTGAAAGCGATTGAACAAGAAAACTTGAGAGCTACTTAAGAGTTGACTCCAACATACCCTTGTCCACCCCCCTCCAAAATAGCCCCCATACTCTGTACCAGGGCATATTATATATGATCAGTACTGATTTCTGTTCTTCACTCTTGATTCATGTACTTTAGTCTTGTTTCTCCAATCCATCTAGAAGCTCTTTGGGATTCCTTCTCAATACTCTACACTTCCATGTTTTCAAATATACTCAAGCCCAGCTAGCTGCAAAAGATTCAATGTATTCAGGGTGAGAAATGATAGTTCAGCATCTAGGAAGGGGTTCAATTTCAGGTATGGAGCCCTCAATATTAATGTTATGCTTAATGTAAGGGATGGGGACTCGGTATCAGCAATAAGGAGTTTGTTTTCATGGTTGGGGCTTGGTACTAAGAACTGGAAACCCATTGGCATAGATGGGGGCTCAGTGTCAGGTTGAGAGCTTTTTGCCATTGTCAATGTCAAGGATGGGTACTCTACATCTAGAATGGAAGGATTCGTGTCCAAGAAGGGAGCTCAATGTCAGAGATAGAGGAGTGGGATTCATGCCATTGATCCATGGGAGGGATAGAACTCTGAAAAGCAGAGTTGGAGCCTCTGAGGTCAGAACTGGAAGTTTTTATTTGTGTTATATGTTGGGACTTCATCCTTCTCCCTCCTTCTATGACTTAATTACCCCTCTGGAGCACAGCAGGATGAAGTCCCAGAACACACTTGACAACCTCAACACTGTTCCTATTTTACAGGGGAGAAAATGGAAGCCAAGGGAGGCTGGCCAGCTATTCCAGTATCTCAGTTAGGTTCTTTTTCAAACCCACATACAAACAGTACCTCATTGTTGAGTGTAAAGGGGAACCTAGCCAAAGAGCAGAAGGAGTGCCATTCTGGGGATTTGCATTAGCCAGCTAAGCTGATATCAATAGCTTAGGTGATCTAATGATGTTGGTAGAGGTACAGGGTGGAATAAGAAGACCATCCCCCCATTACAAAAACAAATCCCTCCTTCTAGGGGATCTTTCCTTGCAATCATTGGTCTCATTTTGGGTGGGGAGCTGCTAAGAGATTGATCTCCAGCTTGTCAGATAAATAGAGCAAAAAAAAAAAAAAAAAGAGCAGGAGACTAAGAACCCCAGAGTTGGGTGAAGCAGGCAATCCACAGAAAGGCTCAGGCCAGAATTTCTCCCCTGCCTACATTCTTGGACATTCAGCCAAAAAGCCCAGAGCCTAGAGGAAAAAGGAACATCTCCACACTGAGCAAAAAAACAGAACATCAGTCACCATGCCCTCCTGTCTTGCCTTGTTGCTTCTAATGTCTCTGTTCCTGAAAGTGGTTGGTTCTGAGGCAGAGGAGCCTGCCCCTCGCTCTGAAGATGAGCCCTGGTTGGTTTTGAGCCTGAAGGTACTGTCAGGAAAGAAGGTAGGATTTGGGTGTCAGGGCCAGGTTATTGTGACCTCTTTTGGGGGAATCTTGTAGAGAGAAGTAGAGAAGTAGGCAAGAGGTGATACCACGGAATGAGGAGGGACAATGAGAGAGAACCCTGCCCTGGTCTTGCCCCTTATCCCATTTCCTAGGTTCCCCAAACAAGGAGTGCTATGGGTGAGAATAGTCTGGGGATCCACAGTGGTATGATTTCTGTTGACCATGCAGTTTTTACTCTTTAATCAATGTTCTGTTTTATGCCCTGGAGGAATAGATATTCTGGATCTTTTTGTTGTCATTGTCCCCTTTGGCAGTCTGGTGAAAATAACAGACATCCCAGAATGTTTGGAAATGCATAAAATAAAACACCTGGGATTTCAAAGGAAAATAGTTCTCAAATTTTCAAAAGGAAAACAAGTTGACCAAAACCATGTTAAGAATGGCTAAATGGAAATCTTGCCTGTCTGGGGATCTATTAGTTGTGTATATTCGATTCATTCAAAGGTTTCAGGAGACAATTTCCTCAACCTAGAGCAAGAGTTCTTAAGCTTGGATTCAGGGACTCCTTGGATAAATTTCAGAGGACCTGTGAACTCAGATAGAATAGAAAAGTAAATGATATTTTTAGTCTCACTAACCTAAAATTTAGCTATTTCCTTCAATTGCTTAACAACATGATTCTGAAGCATCCACAGGCTTCACCAGACTGCTAAAGGTGTTCATGACAGAGAAAAGATTCAGATCCCCCATTCTGGATTCAAATTTCTTAAACTGTGCTTCGTGACCCCCTATGGGATCACATAACTGAATGTGGGAATAGTGAAATTATGATTATCAGAAAATGTTTGATTTTTATATATCTATACCTGGGGTTATATAAAGATGTGTCAAGTTAAAAGGGGTCACAGATGGAAAAAGTTTAAGAAGCCCTGGTCTAGAGGAACCCAATCCTCACCTCAAGAACTATTTATAGGGGTCTAAGAGAACAAATCCTTTATGTTTCAATGATGCTCCAAGGAGGCTCATATACATGTATGTGTAAATGAATATGTTGTATCTGGCTGCTGGTATGTTGCTGCTACATGTATAGGCTTTGTGTGTGTGTGTGTGTGTGTGTGTGTGTGTGTGTGTG